>JAHWFP010112039.1:9575-25795 GCA_023313725.1 Lithobius niger
CCCTCCGGACTTATTTTCTTTGGATATTTTCCCTCCGGACTTATTTTTTTTTGATTTTTCTCCCGAATATTGCTTTAAACCTGTACTGAGCTTTGGTATTCTTTACCTACGCTAGTTCACTCCCAAAGATATGTCCATGGTTAGTGTATCCAATACTATTGTGATAAATCCGTTTCAAGATCAAAAACGAAATCAGTTCCGTTACCTCTGTCATCAAGGTGCAGTACTACTCGAGGAAAGCTTTCTAAAGATCTCCAAAGATTTTCCACTGAATAAAACGAAAATTCCCAAAACATGCGGTGACATCTACAACAAATCAAATCCTCCTGTGATGTGACATGACGTGTAAGCAATGTATGCTGTCCTGTAAGCAAATGCTTTGCAGGTTATGCCATAAACCCTTCTTCGTCCATCACCAAATTTGTTAAAGCTAGCTTGTACGTTAGAAGTTATCCTGACCGTAATTTCGTACACGGGTAAATCTGGCCCTTTTTTGGAGGTGTGCAGGATTTTCCTGGTTTGGCTTTTAATGTGTGGTGGCGGTTTTTTTTTTTTTTTTTGGGGGGGGGGGGGAATATCACAGCAGCAGTTATCGGCATACAATTTTAATTTAGAAGGTGCCATGATACAACACCATCTCTTCTCCAGCTTTAGTAATGCGTTGTGGTTTTCACATACAAAATGGTGTTTATTTCCCAATTCAGGGAATTTCTATGAAATGTCCCACTGATGAACAGGAGAGCTGTGGACTCCAAAAACTGTCGAGAATTAACAATGCTACCAGTAATTATTACGTTTCAGTAAAGTTTAACAGAGAAGATGACTTCCTGACGTTCATGCAGAATATTAGTGACGCAGGAGCTTAAAATGTCTTATTTAAAAATATTACGTTCGGAAGTCCTTTTCAATAGTTCAGCTGAAAGGTACTATCAGTTGGATAGTCCCTTTCAATTATAAAAAAAAAAAACAAATACAGGAGGGGAGAAAACAAAAATGAGTTCCGTTTATGTGATACCACTTATGAGAGCCCACAATTACAATTAAAACATAAAACATTAAAAACAGTAGTAAGGCAATAGTAAACTGCCAACTTTTATGTTTTTTATAGTTAGTTTAGATACTGTAATTAATGTTTAGAGGCATTCAACGTCAATAAAAAACACCCGTTAAGCCATGGTCAACCTGCAAGCGCTGGAGAAAATTCCGTTTGAACCCTGCGACATGACGTCATCTTTCTTTGCTGCATTCCACAACTATGTGCTTGATGTAAGAAAGCGCCAGAAACAAAACAGCAACGCCCGGGACTTGGTATCGAATTCGTTTGGTCGCCACGAAGCAGTTATACATTCAGGCATTCGACGCCGAGAAAGATTATCACTGGTAGACCCCCAGGGGTTTACTGTCTTATCTGATGACTTTTAAGAGAACTTATATCTTTTTGCCTTACGTTTTTTATTGCAAACAGGGTCAACGTGATAACGGAGTAATGAAATATGGGGTAGCCATGTTTGTTGACAAGAAGACAACGGGAAGGGTATGGTCGAGCCCACAACTTCCATCAAGAAAGATGACTTCACAACACTATACGGCGCGAGCTCTCGCCATTTCTCATTGGGATAGGCAACTTGAAAGAAGGGTGTTTTTATTTATTTCGACGAAATTCTTAAGGCAAACTATATTTTTGGAGTTAATCGAGGACGAAGGCCGAGCGGAGTTACATTGATTGTAATCTTTGTAATTGCATCGTGCAATACCGACTGCATCAATTAAAACCAGTTTTTGCACATTGATAGTGGTACACCCAGAGGTGGTTTGTAAAAAAATAAATAAAATAAAATCGAACATGTTAAGTAAGGAACAACGCCATCCAGTGACGTGCTACGAAAGCAAATGAACAAAGAAACAAGATGCGATGACCAACCAACAAGACGAGCCCAAATACTGTCTGCAGTAAACTCGCAAACAACTGCCTGGGCATTATATATCGTTTGTTTGTTTGTTTGTCTGTGCTATCAATACAATCCAGTGACACACTACGAAAGTAAACGGACAAAGAAACAAGATGCGATGATGCAACCCAAAAGATGAGCCACGTCACTGTTTTATTATCGATTTTTTTAAATAAACGTTTATGTAACTTTAATTTATTATGTGATTTATAATTGCTTTGCTCCATTATGTCTACAGTATAACTGATGAAGCCCGGTACATGTCTTGAAGGGTTTTTAGGGTCTCAGCAAACATTAAAAAAAATTGGCAAATGAGTCGTAATTTTCCTTTAACCATTCTGTCAGTGACAATCAAATAAAATTTCGTCTTCCAAACAGTCATTTAACTTATGGCCCCTAGTACTATTCGGCTCTCTCACAAAAAATAAATTGTTGGGATCCAATGCTTTTAGACCTGTGATAAAATGAGGAGATGTGTGTCAGCTCGTAGTCAATTCTAGAGATCCTAGGTTCAACTTGTATAAGCGGTTAGGGTCAGAGAGAGAATGAAAAGCTGACAAGGGTTTGGTGAAGTTACTTTGAACAGTTTAAACGCCCAATGTCTCCCAAATTATGAGGGGACCAAACTTGAGACGTATGTTCTAAAATAGCTCTAACCTATATTTAAGCCCGTATGAGAATTGGAATTTTGCTCGATGAAAATTATCGTACAATAACATTTGCAATAAACCAAACTCTTCATTTTAATCTTACTTTTGTTACGGTTATGATTTCATTACGGTTACATTAGTTATCGCCTTGGTTGAATCCAACCCGATCTGATCCGACATCTCCTTAGACCTGGTAACCAAACGACATGGCGGAAAACTTACCCGAAATTACCCAGGTGACCCTATTGACCTGATTTAACCCACCGGAACTTGGTGGCACGCATCCCACAATATTCGGATAAGGAATATATATCTATGCGATGAAAGGGTCGAACTAGAACAGTTACGTAAAAGAATTCCGTTCATGGACTGAACCTTATTATTAAATTTGTAACTTATGTATTATGATGATCACTTGAACTCACACTGAACGTCTATGTTGATAACTTGTCTCACGTTCAAAGTCATTATTTGCACCATTATTTGTCCAGGGTTATCTGAGAAGCCTCTTAGCCTAGTTTCAAAGCTAGAAGTAAAATCGCCGGCTATTATCAGAAGTTTGCCCTTTGAATTTCAGCATTATTTTCTCTAGTGGTAGTCAGGCAGCACAGTGGTGAATTTAGTATGGCAATAGAATTCAAACTTGAAATCAGTTGGAATGCTCGAGTGAGGTTAACACTTTATTCTTATAGATAGCTGCTAGCATTGGTGCACGGATATGGGATGGTAAGGCGGCTTAAATATAAAGTGAATTGTGGTTATGTGCTCACAAATTCAACCATAATAAACGGACACGATTATAAGGCCGATGACTTTCATCCAAGATTCTGACAGTGCCTCTGTTACCAATATAAATGGTACCAAAGCACATCCAATACTGGTTTCAGAACCATATTTTTCTTGCTATAGGTTTTTCCAACTGTTGATTCCATAACAAATCTGTAAGGTCCATTTTTACTTATATTTTAGTTTTAGCTAAATAATTCCAAAACTATTTGAGCTACTAACTTTTCATTAGCATCAATGGACAGCTCTCGAGAAAACGGCCCGAATGGTGTATTCACACTTCAAAATCAGTCACAATTTTGGCTAGTTGTAAATTTGGACCCACTAGCAAGTCAAACGACTTAGATTAGGATAGCAAGGCTGAAAGGCTTCTCAGATCATTTTGAACAACGTAATGGTGCAGATAATGAATTCAAACGTGAGGCAATCGATAAACACGTTATCAATAATCACGTTCAATGCGATATCCAGTGTTCATCAGACCACGTTAAGTATAAAATTTAATAATAACACTCAATCCAGGTATGGAATTGTTCTACGAAAGTGGTTCTGGTTTCACCCCTTTCATTGCACATACATTCTTTATCCGTACAAAACGTCCCTGTGGTTTAAACCGATTTAACTGTGATTGGGAGGTGTAAATTGCTGGATATAGAAGTGTTCAAAACCCTTCAAAAATGCAAATCCATTTCGCAGAATTGTACGAAACAGAAACCAGTAGGTAAGCAATCGTTGAAAGAAATGTTGAAACCTAAGGTAACTGGTTTATTTACGTAGCATGTCTTTAAATCCTCAAACTCAGGGCATCTTCAGCATCGCCATACAGGCATAACACAACCAATGTACCATACTACATCGACTCAGTAACCAAAATATCATACTTTGGTTCCAGTGTCGATGTAGCAATGCTCTGACCTAGGTCGACTAGGTCAATGTAGTATGGAGCATGGCTGCCATAGTGTCTGTATCACAATGCTGAAGATGTAGCCTACTAGGTAAATAAACTAAACGTACTTAGGCTTAATCATTTGAGTAGGTCAGTGTAGTATGCAGTGCAGCTGCCATTGTGTCTGTATCGCGAGACTGAAGGTGCCCGCAATTTGAGGAACTACGTAAATAAACCAATCACACTTAGGCTTCAATTGACTAGGTTGATGTAATACGGAGTGTGGCAGCCATTGTGTGTGCATTGTGTCAGAAGGTGCCCTCAGTTTGAGAGTCTAATACGTATGTAAATTAATCACTCTTAGGCTTCAACCATGGTTTCACTTTACTTAATAAACGATTTTTCAAACGATTATTAATAAGGAATCATAACGAAACAGGTCCAAAAAGTTCAGCTGAAGCTTTTTTATTCCAGTATGTTCATAACCACAACGAGGAGTGCCTTCATCATATACCGTTTCTTCTTCCAGCCCAATTTCGTCCAATATTTGTTCAATTTAAATCGATAACAAGGATGAAGTTCTAAAAAATAAATACTTGTTTCTCCTTTGCCCAAAGCCAATTTCAAATCAGGTACCTATGTAACTACGAGGGAGTCGAACGTACGGTTGCTAGGCAATATCTCATTTGAAAGCCGAACCAAATGTCATCTACATAGTTTGACTGACCTTTCGGATTTATTTTTGAAGTTGGAAGAATTTTTTTTCTGGTTCTGACTAAACAAGTGAGATAACAAGATGAGATAAAACAGATTTGAACAAGATGGTTATTGGCGGTTCAAAGGCAATACAATTTGTTTTCTTGCAAAGAGAAACTATAATACGCTAAAGAAAATTGTGTGGTGCAACAACCAAATGAACAAAACTATCTACGAAATTTTTAAATTAGCTTTCTATTTATTGTGTGTTTTGCAGTATGTCATGTGTATTGCTTGCGCCGAACTGTAGGCGAGGGTTGGTAGACAGGAAAAGCAGTCACTGTGACATCTATTCCAAACGCAGTATGTTACTGGATAAAGTGTGCACGTTCATTCATTTCATGGCATCAATGAAAGAGGGAAAGCATGTTCATTTTTTGACATGATTGCAATGAAAAGGGCGAGCGTGTTCATTCATTCCATGGGTAGCATTGAAAAAGGTCGAGCAGCCGTGAAAGTGAACGGTAAACGTCAATTAGTAGTGACTTGGTCTGTCAATGTCTTTTGAAAGGTAATAGGACTCATGTGCCACGGCTGTAAGAATCAGTTACAAACGACATTGCGACATGTATTGCTGACGGAAAACACAGGGACTACAGAAACAAAAAGCACATACCCTTCCTTGGATGAATCCACCGTTACAGTAGAAACATAAAAAAGTCGTTGATTGGACAGTGTGACAACATGGCCACCTACTAGACCCCATCTAGTAAGTACTAAAACTCGTAGTAGTTAGCCAAAGGACTCACCATAAAACGACGAACTGATCAATTCTAGTAGATAGCTTTTGAAAAGACGAAATAACAGTAGTTACGGAATCACCCACTTCATCACTCTCAGTCCATCCGAAAAGTGCTAAGCTAACGCGCCAGAACTCACCATCGTTGGGAAGAGTTTCGGCTCACACATGACGTCACGCGTTGCTACGTCAGACATTCATACTGCACAAAACTATAATCTCAACTCAACAAACTCAACATCTCGTCATGACTGATGGATTTGCAAGGGATTATAGCATTCTTCAGCCACAACAGTCCGAAGAATTAGTTAAATTTTTGACCATGCATGAAGTACGAGCTTATCGACTAATTCCGGGTGGATGTACTAGGTGACGTCATGTTCACTCAGTTTTGGAACGTTTTGCTGAGCTTGCTCATGGTTTGCTGGTGTACTGGAGGTATCAAACGTCCTTTAACGACGATGAGTTTTGATGCGTTACTTTGGCGGGTTTCGAACTGTGAGTAGACGAGGAAAACCTTTCTTTGCTCTGAACTAACACGTTGTAGATTGTCTAGAATGCATAACCACACTCACTTTGAACTCGGTTAACCTAAAACTCAGCCTAATCACACTTTAAAAAGATTAAAAAAAAAAACAGGAGTTTTCGCTGTTTGGAATATATGTCTTTACGTGCATCAAGCATCGGGTTTCATCACCGATGCTGTTGCGACAAATTCCTGATAAGAAAGTCAAAAGAAAATGCAGTTTCTTCGAGGATCCGACTAGGGGTCGTCGATTAAGTAACGCTTGCATCGATCAACGAGATCACAGCAACCATTCCTGTGTAAACTTCGGAGTGCCAATGCAGAGAAGCTCATACTATGAATATTCGGAAGTAGCCTGAACGACCTTTTAGTTCGTCGTCGCATAAAGCAGAAGAATGGTTTAGTCCACAATCTGCAGAAGGGAGGGGAAGTCCCACTGAATACCATCGACGTCAGCGTGGTCTGTGGTGACAATTTTAAAGGCCATAAACCTGCAGCTATGTGCCAATTGCTGTGACGTTTTACGAAGGCACTATTTACATACCCGTTTAATTTCTATTCTCCAAAACCGATGCCTCGCTTTTGTTTAGCACCAACAGCCGGTGGCTTCACAAGCCATAGTTCCGCTTTTTTGTAGTAGGTGGCGTTGCTATGGGGTAAGCTGTTAGTTTCCAACGTTCATTGATGCTATGGTATGGCCTTATCTGTCTAGTTAGCTCCGGCTAATGTTAGAACGCGTTGTTGACATGACATACCAGGCGACAGTAAACTATATCAAAATTGGTCTACGTTTCGGCGACCAATACGACGACCAGAAGAGGTGGTGTTCATCCGTTTATGTATTGGTCCACGACAATGTAACACATTGAGGTCACTCCTGAATGTCATTAGTGGCACCGGTCACTTGTGGAATCATGTGTCCTTGTGGAATGTCACCATCTCGATGGCGTTCATTGCCGTTTCCATCTTCCAAGAGACTTGGTGCGTCAATTAGTCGATGAGTAAGCTTTTTTTTTATTTTTTATTTTTTATCAGTTACAGATGTGCGACAATATCTAGATTTGGGATTTGTTTAACATCTATGTAATTGTGGCGCATTGGCGCATACGGACCGCTGTATTAGAGGTCTGTTTTATTGGAGTATACGCCAATTCAAAATAACAAACGAACTAAACAGTCTTTGTGTTTATTAGTATTTATAATGCAATGATACGTTTTATTAGATTACCAGTCTGTCAGTTCATACAATTAATTGTCTCCAACGAGAAGTTATAGCGATGCTGCTTCGGTGACTTCCTCCCGTTCAACGCATCGCACCAACCACGCATTGGTGAAATCCCCCGAAAGATGGTGCTGGGTGTGTTCCTGTACTAATTTTTAATCGTTTGCTAATAATTACCATGGGATGGAAATACTAAAAGACTAATGCGGTAAAAATTAAAATTATTTATGCCAATAGATCGCCGAAGTAAAATTATATGATATTTTTCCAATAGATTATAAAGTGTGATGTTAAAATACGAAAAACACAATGAATACGTCCAGTTCTGCTGCTTGTATATATACGAGTCAAAGGCAACAATTAATAACTATCAGTTGTCATGTGTTTTAAGCTTAGCTCAGCAAGTTGCGCATACGTGCAACGAAAAAGACGAAGGGATGTTATCAGGAAAGCAGGGTCTTACCGAGGAAGAGGTGGTGTTATCGTCGGTAATACCCCTAGTCTTTGATAGCACCCCCTCTCTCTCTCTACCTTCCACCATGGTAGTAAGCAGGATATACTCATTGCAGCTCGAGCATGGTCTCGTTTTGTGGAAACAAAACCAAAATTCTCGATATTGTTACCTCGTGCGCCAGGCTCAGCCGGCCAATAATAATTACAAATTGAATTCTATTTTCGTCTCCTTCGGTTGAAAAAAAAATAACGCATAACCTCACCGAAAATGTGTTCTGTAGTTGGTCAAAATCATGCCTACGAAAAACACATATAGGAACTTATCACTAGAGCACCATACATGCGGAGTAGCCATTTTCCTTTGAAGCACCCGATAGCAGGGGTTAACGAACTCGCCACAGCAACAACGTCCTTCGAATCTACACGTTGACAATGATGAATTACAACTTATCCACGCCATTGGGCCTTGTTGTTTAGTTTTTGCATTTGACAAGACGGAAGAGAGAACGAGAGAAAGGGAAAACGGAAAAGAAAGAACAGAATCAAATTAAAAAATATATCCCAAGCAGAAACAAAAGGGGGGGAAAAATGCTGTTCGTTCGGAAAGGGAAACAAAAGAATAATTTCAATAACAACAATATTGATCTGGTTCACGCTTAACAGGTTTGTTCACTTGATTGAGTGCCCCACTCACCCTCCTTCTTCACCAGAGACTTCATACTCAAAGTTAGCCTTCTCGGACAACTGTTTTAATCTAATGTCTTGGAAAAGTCCCTCTTAGAAAGGGCCTGCAAGGTTTTCGTGCGCCGCTTTTTGAGTATGCGTGTCCGGTGGGGTCATCAACGTTGTTGGGAGTCATTGACAAACTGGAATCAGTCCAGCTCAAGTTTACGAAGAAATTACCTGGCATGCGGAAATTGCTCTATGCCACTAGGTTGTCTCGTGTTGGACTCGAGCCTTTGGAACTGCGCAGGCTTGATTCTAACTTTTAAAAATCGTCCGTGGGTGTTTATCAGTCGATCTACCCTTCTTCGATCCTTGCCTTTACTCAGCCACTCGAGGCTATTCGTTGACATTGGCTATTCAGTCAGCGAGGCTGGATTTCCTAAAAAACGTTTTCAGTGTGAGGTTGATACGAGCTTGGAACGCTCTTCCTGATGAAGTTATTCAGGCAGGCTTAGTCATTCGTTTTAGGCTATTCTTGGGCAAGACTTCTCTGCGGTTTTTTTTTAAAGAGGCTGGCGTTTGCTTCTTAACTTTCGTCTCGTTGTAGTCTGTTGAAATCTCATTGTGATACTGTTATTCTTAACCTTGACAGGGACTAGTGTAAGTCTCCCCAAGTCCTTCTGACTCCCGACCACTCCAGTGGTTGCGTCTATTTATTATAAAGCGAGGAGTTGACACTTCAGTATTTCACACTTCGTTGGAGTTACCAACGACGGGAAACTTGCGCTTGACTTTCTATCTCGGTTGGCCTTACAGTATCGGAGATGCTGACCTCATTCGTGGTTTTATTTGTTCATGTATCTGGATTGCCGAATACAGCTCTCATGACTCAAGCACGAGGTGTCAGCAACCTGAATCAGTGTTAGTTGCCACTCGTCGAATGGTAGGGCATAATAGCCCATTGGTGAAATCAGATTTTAACGTTATTTGCCAATACGGCCACTTGAAGCGCAGCTAGCTGCTGAGAGTTCATATCTCGTCAAATATATTCCCTGCGAAAATTTGGTTAGCGTATGCGTATTTTTAATGTATGCGAGGACAAGGGATGCCTTCACCCCATGAATAACTATGGAATGATTTCCTCACAGCAATTTTATTGAGTCACTAAATTCATTATTTTATGCAGTGGTTGTTGATCTTTGTCTTACTGCAGCATTACAGGGATAGAAATGAAATGCCCATGGAATGGTACCCCAATATGTCAATGCTGTGAAATATTTGGCGAGTGAAAAATGCAAAATAGCGACTGGCGCATAAAGTTTACTGATCAAATACGGAGTAGTGAGTGAGTGACATTCGTTTTAGGTGGGAAGACGCTTCTATACTACTGAGTGTCACTAGACAGAAGCTTATTGCAAGGAGCATAAAGAAATAACGAAAGTGTCATTGCCATGATAACCTCCATCGGCCAATCTACGTGGTAAGGTGTTGAAGCTATTGTTTGGTAACTGCTTGTTGTATCAATCTGTGGAAAGTTGTCCGACTCTCCTTCTGTTGCCATGGTTTTGACTGGGAGCACTACAGTCTCCATAGTACCATTCTGTTACTAGGTAACGAATTTTTGCTAAATAAACGACTTACCATGTGGCTGACGACTTACATTGTTGACTGCTTTGTTACATGTCAGCAGAACCAAAACCGAAATTTTACAGCTTGAAATTTCAGACTAACTTACGGCTTCTAGAAACGAGATTGCGTTACGTAATTACCCTTTCGTTCTTTGCCTCCGTCACTTGCTTTCATCTCTTGTTTAACGTCACGTGTTTTCGTCATTAATGTTGTGGTTTTCAGGACGAGTGTTTTAAGGTCATGTGTTTTCATTGTTACCGTTATCATTGTTTTGAAGCATGTGTTTGATTAAGGTCATGTGTATTCGTTGTTACTGTCATGATGGTTCTGAGGATATGTGCTTGAAGGTAATGTGATCTGTTGTTACTAGCACGATGGTTTTGAAGGACACGTGTTTGAAGGTCATGTGTTCGTCGTTACTATCACGGTGGATTTGAACGACATGTGTTTGAAAGGCATGTGCTTTGTCGTTACTATCACGGTGGTTTTGAATGACATGTATTTAGTCGTTACCATCATGGTGGTTTTAAATGACATGTGTTTGAAAGTCGTTTGTTTAGTCGTTGCTATCACGGTTGTTTCGAATGACATGTGTTTGAAAGACATGTGTTTGAAAGTCGTGTGTTTAGTCGTTGCTCACGGTGGCTTTGAACGACATGTGTTTAAAAATCATGTGTTTTGTCGCTAATATGGTGGTTTTGAATGAAATCTGTTTGAAAGTCATGTCTTTTGTCGTAAATATCATAGTGGTTTTGAATGACATGTGTTTGAAAATCACGTGTTTTGTCGTTAATATCATGGTGGTCTTGAATGACATGTGTTTGAAAATCATGTGTTTTGTCGTTACTGGCACGATGGGCTGAAGGACACGTGTTTAAAGGCCATGTAACTATATATTACTGATTTCTGGGTCGAACATGCATTAAATGTTTTTTCGTAGAAGAGGAATGGTTGCGGATTTGACATTCGTTGTTGGGTAGATGAATTTAAGCTTTACCTGAAGCAGTATTTTATCGATTGTTACAGAGATTATTGCAATAGTCTCTTTGTATTGTTGACTTATTATTATTTGAAATCTCCAGTTGCAGGTACGGGGGTACAACTCGATTTCAATAGTAAAGATGTAACGATAATTACACGAGAGTTAAGTGAAAACTAGAACACTGCTACTCGTGGTAGTCGTTTTCAAGTTTTCAAGTTTTCAAGTTTTCATTTAACGTCCAAAGTATTATTTGGTGCGATTAACTTGGCTGACATGATTAACCTTGGCGGCGTTTCTCTAGTTAATCTGGAGAACTGAGCCAAAACACATGCGATAAAAACAAGGTCTAATATTTCGGAGTCGGGTTTTACTTCAAAACGGCGATGCCATCATCATAGAGTAAAAAACATAAAAACATTAAAAACACGTAACATTGCCATAGGTGCTGCAGTAAGAGCAACCAGCAGCGTCGAGGAGGAAAGATTCACTTTGTCTTCCTCCTTGACGCTGCTCGTTGCTCATGCTGCACCACAAACTACGCACTCCATGTTGGTGACCCTCTAATGGCAATGTAAGATGTTTTTAATGTTTTTATGTTTTTTACTCTCTGATGAAGGTATCGCCATTTTTGTGTATTCCCTGATACCGAAATATTAGACCTTCTTTTTATCGCATGTGGTTTTGGCCCAATTTTCCAGATAGGCTGAGTGTTTTGCAAATTCATTCCTTACAATTTTATCCAGTTGAAACCAGTATATTAACTCTAACCCGTCAAATGAAGTAAAAAAATAATAATAATAAAAACGGCATAACCAGGCACAACACTAGTACTAAGAACGTTCCCTTAAACATATTCATGCAATAAGCATGTAATAATGTCTACTCTCCCAATACTAATCTGATTCAGTAACTCGTCTGGAAAATTATGAAATAAAGAAGTTCCTTGTTTTCATTTCATTACTAAACTGAGTCGCGTCATTGTCTAATATTCAAAATCTTTTGATTTCGGAAAATATTTTTACTACGCCATGTTGTACGTACGTTTTATTTTTATTATTTTAATATAGCTCTATGAGGTGAAAAAAAGTGTATTTATGCTATAGGTAAGGGCTGAGAGCTAGACGGAAATGAAGCAATTTGTAAACCCATTAGCTTTTCGTAACTCTTCTCCGCACCGGTGTTCTGACCTTTGTTGACATTGGATTTACATAGACGGTTTTCTTCTAGCGGCAAATGTTCAGAAACACAACGTAACTCGCACACTCGGCTGGAACGTGACGACTGCGATGCAAAAAAAAAAAGCCCGCGTTCGAAAACACAAACTCACCAATCTGACATGCTTACCATCACCACGACAACAGTGGAAGAATTTGGCATCTCCAACAGCGGGGTGCATCATATTGGCAGCCTGAGATAGCTCTAGCTGCTTGCTAGTACGACGCCAGTCCGCATTGCTAGGCGGGGGCGGTTACTATGGTAACCGACGACGCCATCCTCTCTTCGCCGAAGTCGGCAGCCCCTAGCGAGGGATGCCTGCACGCAGTTATTATACAGTGTAAACTTGAGTTGGCCGCCTAATATCCGCCGGTATTAATATTTACCAGTGAAATGGAAACGGTAGTGAGGGTGGCGGGTGGGGAGAGGGATTGGAGGGGGGGGGGAGAAAGAAGACGTGGAGCAAAATGCGGAAACAGACGTCAGAGGCTGTACCATCGACCTCGTGTTAGAAGTAGTTCGACGGTCGATTTGGAGCGGAGACGAAAGCCTACAACATCAGCAGCTGCAGCCGCAACGGATCTCCTGCGAAAAATTTGAGGAAGAAGATATGCAGTGAGGAGTGTGTGCTGAACTGTGGGAATAAATCGATGGTGGGTCCTACACCCGCGCCAACAAACCCCTCACGCCCGGCAAATCTGTAATACCGTACCTCCTATACGAGACAAGAAATCAGCAAACAAAACTTGAGAGATACGATTTACGGTGGAAGAAACGAGCTGTAGGAATGTTAAAGGAACTCTATTTGTAGTGCTCACCAGTTTTGAAGCTCTCAAAGGGTTTCAAAGGGTTTAACGAGCGTTAACCAGTCCTCAGCTCTCAGTCCTCTTATAACAATGCAGCATGACGGGATCGCAACAATGAACAAGGACTGGGAGCCACGGCGGAGTGCTGAATGAAAAATGGAAGAAAATAATCAGATGTAATAAATTTACTGAAACAAACAAACAAACAAACAAACAAAAAAACATTAAAAAATGTAAAGATCTCTTCACAGGAAAATACGATGACTACTGACTTCATCTTCACTTCGTTTATTTACTGAACAAACATGGCTGCACATTCACATCAACCTTCTTCCTCAACCGGATGTATGCTCGCTAGACACAAAAGCGCATGCGCCGACACAAGTAAGGGCCAAGGCCCACTGCAGACAGTGACTAAAACATCGTTCAACAATTCACGTTACTCGGAACTTTGCAACAGCATCTTTACAAACATTGGTTTCCATTAAATGACAAAAAAGGAAGAAAGCAAACGAATACAATCAATTAAATGAATTAATTTTCAAAAACAACACCTCAAACGTCCAAAAAAATCGTTCTAGAATTCATGTTAATTCAACATTGCAGCCCCTTTCAAAATCAAACGTTGCTCTTTTCGTTGCTTGTATCATTGCATCTTGCTGCACTGTAGCATATTCCACACAAACTTTCTTCTCGCTGAACACGACCTAAAGAATGTATTCCACTCAAGGCCTCTCCAGACAGAAGAGCATTTCGTGCGAAGCTATACGTAACTACGTGCCTACATGGTCAACATTGCAGCAATCATGTGGTTGGTGTTGCGTTAAGGACGAATATTGAAGTCTTTTTTACACCATACTACGTCGGCGTGCAGCCGCGAGCAGCCAGTCTGGTTAGGGCTTCACGCTCACATGCGTTCAAGGATGCACGTCGTACTGATAGCTTCAAAACGGGTGAGAAGTCGGCTATTGTCCTCTTCCCTCATGCTGGAATCCAACAATGGCTCGTGCCCTCGACATTGTTAGATCCCAGAACTCGGAAAGCGGGCGATAGGTTATACTTTATATATTTGAGACAGACGTATTTAGAATAAGAAGGAAAGTAACAACGTAAAGGGAGCACTGTTACGGTCCCCTAGAGAAAGCGCAGCCCTGTGGATATCGTTATGGCCTCCATGCCAGAAGAACACAGGATCGAATCACGTCTCGACCTATCTTCATATGGGACTGAAAGACCTATCCCCACATCGTTCGTTGTGGTTTCACACCGCAAATGTTGTTAGGAAAGTTTGTACCAAGTATTTTTTTTTTTTAAATAGAGGAGTGCATTCTTGGAACAGACCCTCCCCCCGACCTGGTTACTGTGACTAGTCTCTTGGCTTTTAAAGGGGGGAATAAAGAAAACTGATCTTACTGCCGTAATTTTTTTCGGTGTTTTGGAGTGCTCTTTTTTGCGTATTGTACTATTTTGGTTTAATATTTTGGGGCAGATATTAGTGGACTAGTCATCCCTTTCTGTTTCCCATTTATTAGATTTTATGTAATAAATTTCTTCTTCCTATTATTATTATTATAATATTATACAGGGGGTTAACTAACTTTTTCCTTGCGAGGACGAACGCTTACTTTTGTAGACGAAGACAGTGGGAAGCCTCAAAACAAACCTGAGGAAAAGATGCTTTGAATTTGATCATAAAGTAAGGAAAACCAAAACTAAGGAAAAGACTTAAGCTATAAATTTGCTTATAAAGTAACGCGTATTAGTCCCTGATTGAACATACTTACTTTAAAAATTTGAAAATTTGTGAATTTAAAAAGCAGGAGGAGAGTGAAAGCACAAGAAGAAGTGCCTTCAGCACAAAGAGGGCACTTTCCTCTTGCTGTCTTTGAAATTTTCATATTTTCAAATTTTTTAATTCTTCTTGTACTTTGTTCGAAATGCGGTTTTTCCTGCATTCTTCTCTCTGTTTGTACCTTCATGCAGTTTTAGGTGTATGTTTTATTCCCTTCACATTGAGTTGGAGTCAGCACGAAACGTCGTGTAGTGTTGATGTTGTGCACTTTTGGTCTCCCTGCTCTACTCCATTTTAATGGGCATGGCAAAAGATGTCGTCTTTGTAAATCGAGGATAAATGAAACATTACAATATCCTATTTTTGATTGTCCATTTTTTCTGTGGACCAGAAATCTTTGTTGGAAAAACTACAAGCCCACATCTAGGTTTGTGGTTTGGCAAACGTCTCTAATGTGTGGCACAGTGGCATCCAGGGCCACTGCACTGTGACTGAGGTTGGCACTAATGACCTGGCTGTCGACGCGCTCTTAAGACTCAATCCCCACCTCCCCAAGTCTAGGTACTATACCATGAGATTACTTACAGGGAAATTGATCGCGATTTGGGCTCAGTAACTCTAATGAAACTTTTCCATATGAAAATATTTTGGCTTGAACTGGAAAAAGTGAAACGACTTTCTACTTTCTCTGAAATAAAAAATATAAAGTAAAAAAATCCTGGGACCGCTTTGATTTTCATTACAAATTGTTTACCCGCTAGCATACACTTTGTCTGGTTGGCTTTGATATTTTTTCCTTACGAATACTATTTTTTACACAATTATCACACAATTTTCCTTCGGCGAGCTATTAGCATTAGAGTATAGATCAGTGACAATAGCCCATACTGTCTGCAAGGTGCACTCGACCTAAAAGGAAATAAAAACAGCTGTAATTTGTCAAGCCATCGCTGTGCGAGCGAGTTTTTTTGGACCTAAAAGTCTGAAAGTTTCCTTGTCATTTCAATTGTTATTTGTTTAACCTCTTCCACTTCAGAGCGCAGGGCCTGTTTAACAGTAAACCTGGCTAGACAGCAAACTGGACTGCTGGAAACTGAGCTTGAAACCGAGCTGTACTGTGTAGCTGATGTGCTGGAAACCGAACTTAAAACATAGCTGGACTT
>JAHWFP010112039.1:25805-55937 GCA_023313725.1 Lithobius niger
TTGTGTAGCTGATGTGCTGGAAACCGAACTTAAAACATAGCTGGACTGCATGGCTGGACTGCTGGAAACCGAGCTTGAAACCGAGCTGGACTGTGTAGGTGATGAGCTGGAAACCGAGCTTGAAACGGAGCTGGTCTGCATGGCTGGACAGCTGGAAACCGAGCTTGAAACCGACCAGGACTATGTAGCTGATGTGCTGGAAACCGAACTTGAATTGGAGCTGGTCTGAATGGTTGGACTCCTGGAAACCGAGCTTGAAACCGAGCCGGACTGTGCAGCTAATGTGCTGGAAACCGAACTTGAAACTTAGCTTGATTGCATAGCTGGACAGCTGGAAACCAAGCTGGGCTGTGTAGCTGATGTGCTGGAAACCGAAGTTGAAACAGAGCTGGACTGCACGGCTGGACTGCTGGAAACTGAGCTTGAGACCGAGCAGACCTGTGTAAACTCTTCTTTTTGTTTTGTTTGGACTGCAGTTTTAACTTAAGCAGTTTTGCCTTCATTCTGCTGTCTGTTTGTACTTTTATTCAGTTTTAAGTATATGTTTTATTCCCTTGATAAAGAGTTGGAGTCAGCTCGGGTAGTGTTGATATTGTGCACTTTTGGCTTCTCTGCTCTACACACTCAATTCCCGTACTTACAGTTTCATTAAAATGGTGAGTACATGAATTTAAGGGTAGCGATCCATTTCTCGCGTTAAACTGGAGTACGCAGTTTGGTGTTTTCAAAGAAATCCTCATATCGTGGCTGATTTTTACAATTATACTCTGAGAGAGCGCTAATACAATGGCTGTATCGCCAAAAGGTTTGGAAGCAACTATTCTAACCAAGGCGGAATGTATTCCTTGCCGTATCAGTATGGATTAGCGTTAGGACTTCGGCCTTTAGTGTCAAAGCTGGTGGGTTCAATTCCCCGCCCAGGCATTCTGACATTTAAGTTCAAAAGGGAAGGCGAATAGGTCTGCATCTGTATTTATACCACGGCTGTGGCTTCACGCTAACTCAAAGCCATGCAAAATTTCAACAGGGTAAACCCCGTTAACCGTCACCGTGATACCAAAATCATCGCACGTTACCCCACAATTTTGCTGATAAACCACACTTTTGACACTTCTGGATCACGTGACTGGGAACGCTCATACCAACGACCAAATACCGCGTCCAATAACGTAACGCAATAAAAACATACAAAAGGAATTACTTGCCGGAGTATTCCAAATGAAATCCTATCCCTGCTAACTCGCACATGTCTGGCCCATACCTAAGTTTATTCACTCCGTCTAACGCCTATCTCTCCTCTCCTCAAGCTAAAATGGAATGACCTTCATTCATACCGATGCACCTATTACTGTATTTCTTGAAGCAATTCTCAAACTATAAACGTACAAAAAAAATGTCTTCCCTTGCACGGAATGTCCCGCATTGAATCCTTCTATCCCTGCTGCCTCACATATCGAAGTTTATTCACTCCCAACATTGTGCTCCGAAAACTTTAGCTTACCAGCGAAACGACGCGTTCGTACAACTCCCACCCACCCCCTCCACAAACTTGAGCTTACCAAGGGAGCATCCGTCTAAGTCCCACCTTCCCCTCCACAAACTAAAATGGAATGACCTTCATTCATATCGATATACGGATTACCGTATTTCTTGAAGCAATTTTCACAAACACAAAATAAATATCACAAAAAAGTTTTAATTAAATAAGAGTTAGCTTGGCGCCCCAACCGTGGTATACATTAGTTGTTGGTGAGAAAGTCACGGTTACCGGGTATTATACCACGGCTGCAATGATTGGACCTTGAGTGGACAAATCCATCTCGTGCTCCGCACTCCATAGACTTGCCTACTCTCGGGCCAATCGTGACTTCCTCACCAATAACTATTACTTATTTAACAATTCTCGAACTCATTTGGCTTTCCGTCTTGTTTATCCCTTATTTCAGGCTTTATTGTGCGCTCAATCTGGTTCCAGTTGGTGTTTGCGTTCAAACCAGCTAACGTGGGAACGCCAATAAGCGTCCCTCCAGTGGCGATTGGAGAGTGTATGTTTATATGGTGTGTGTGTGGGTGTGTGTTAAATGCTGCCTGTCAACATTTCCTTTTATACCGTGTCAGTGTCGCTTAGTGGTGGAAGTTCGTCCTTTGATTTCAACGCAAATAGGTTTGCATCTGTATTTATCTAACCATAATCGAGCCCATTTGGGTCTTCGTTCTCTTTATTTCAGATACTAACCTCGTTAGAAAGATGAAAATTGTAAAGACGAGCACGCATGCGCAGAGGTTCTTACGCACACGAACGGAAATCGCGTTAGGGGTTTAATTATATACATACTCCTTTACGTATGCACTGTCTTTGTGGGATTCCAGATTTGTAATCTTAAACTCAAAAACGCAGAAATATCCAAAAGTTTCATGCAGTCAAGATCAGCGTGCGAAGTACCTGTCACAAACAAAAACCAGCACGTATAAACCAAAAAAATAAAATAAAAATAAAAAATAAATAAAGAAACAAAAACAATAAAACCAGGGACGTGAAACCTTTGTAATTTTAATGCGGAAAACTTCTGAAAGTGAAGAGCTCGTATTGATCTTCGCAAGATTCTGCAAATAAACGCCTATGACGCCAGAAATCTTGGTAAATACTTAATGAACGTCGGCCGTGGAATGGGGCGAGTGGGTGACGGGGGAGCGGTTACCTCCTATCTTCTAATTCAACATGTTCTACCTTGTGTTAACTCCTTGAACGGAGTTGGCATAAATATAAGATTATACTAAAGGGAATCGTGGATGTATACACATTTTTTTTTTATATTTTATTTAGGATTAAGATTTTCTTATATTGAATATATTTCTTAGGATTGAAGTGGATCTGAAATACAGGTGACCACACAAGACGCATGAAGTGAAGTTC
Source organism: Lithobius niger (assembly GCA_023313725.1). NCBI lineage: Eukaryota > Metazoa > Arthropoda > Chilopoda > Lithobiomorpha > Lithobiidae > Lithobius > Lithobius niger. Next base: position 28,720 of record JAHWFP010112039.1, read on the forward strand.
ATACCCTTTTTTCTAATTAAAAAGAAATACTGTCAATAGTGATCGCTTTTCTGGATCGAAATCCAGTTAGGATTTTGTAAAATTACTGTGGTGCTGTATTCGAGAAGGTGGCATGGGGGAGTAAATGATTACCTGCTCCCCGAGGACCAGGTAGTCATTTGAATCCTCCCTTCCCCCCTTCTTGAATACAGTATTACAGTTTTTGTACGAGGGGGGGGGGGATTGAGGCTTAATGGCGCGTCGACAACTTGGTCATTAGCGCCAACCTCAGTCACAGTGCAGTGGTCCGGGTTGCCACTGCACCACACATTACAGAGATGTTATTCAAACCCCTAATCTAAATCTTGTCATACATCTGTACCTCCTGCAAAAATTGAAAAACACCGGACAGGAGGACAGACATATCGCCCAACTGACGCGCAATGTCATGCGGAAGATGGAACCGACGACGAACACCATCAAGATGGCGACAATCAACAAGTAAGTGCCGGACCGTAAGTGGCCGTCGACACCAAGAACATTCAGGAGGGTCAACCCCCCGCAAAAGGAAACAGTGAGTAAGCCGGGTGTGACCAATTCGCAAACGGGCCAACACAACCTCCTCACGGCGACTGCGGCGACACGCCGAGTGCCACTCCTCGACAGTGCCTTTAATGGCCCGTAACTTATTACCGTCCTGTCTGTCCCACAAGGTTTGCCAAAAAGCGTGTAACCTCAGACGCAGAGTTGGAAAGGCATCTGAGGGAACAAGGCTGAGATCCCTACCGAGAGGGCCAGAAAGGGCCCCTTTCGCAGCAGAATCAGCTTGTTCATTCCCTGCTATCCCAACATGGCCCGGGATCCAGCAGAAAAGCACGGTTTTCCGCTGGCCAGGCAAGCGGGAAAGCAAAGCTTGGACACGTTGTGTCAAGGGGTTCCGAGGATTGTAATTCGCCAAGGACTCCAGGGCACTCATGGAATCACTAAAGACAATGAAATGCGTGCCCTGAAGGTCAAGGATCCATTCCACCGCCAAACCAAGAGCCAGAAGCTCTGCAGAGAACACAGAATAGCCTGATGGAAGGCGATGGGCAACCGTTACACCCTTACACACACAAGCACACGCCACGCCAACGTCGGACTTCGACCCATCAGTAAACAGGCGCTGATAACCGGCGTACTGAGAACTCAGCCGCCGGAACTCCTGTAAGTACCTTGCTGGTAGAGTGGAACCCTTCGGGAGGGACGCCAGAGCAAAAATGAAACTGCCACCTGGGACAAGCCAAGGGGCAACTGGCATTCTCCCAAGCCTCAAGACGCAGGGCATTTCAAAGGCTATCTCCTGACAGGACTGCTGGAGCCTATCGCGGAAATCACCCTTACCCACCCTGCGTCTACCGACTCGCAAGTCTGGCCCAAAAACCATGGACCAAGCAGGACTGGATTGCACAGCACGCAAACGCACAGCATACTGAATGGCAAGCTGTCGCCGACGAATGGCCAAAGGTGGCTCCGAGGCCTCAGCATAGAGGCTGACCACTGGAGAAGTTCGAAAAGCCCCAGTCGCCACATGCAGGCCACTGTGATGCACTGTGTCCAACATCTGGAGAATGGAGTCACTAGCCGAATCATAGACCATACACGCATAATCAAGTTTGCTGCGGACAAGGGCTCGGTAGAGGCGCAACATGGCAGCGCGATCGGCATCCCATGAAGTGCCCGACAGGACCAGCAAGATGTTAAGGGCCCGCAAAGCCTTGTCTTTAAGCTGGCGTAAGTGTGGAAGCCAAGACAACCTGGAATCGAACACCAGACCCAGGAAACGTGCCTGTGGGACAACAGGAATTTGTGCCTGCCCCAAGTACAGGCAAGGATCCGGGTGCAGTGTTCGTTGGCGGCAAAAGTGGATGCACACAGTCTTGTCCGGAGAAAACCGGAAACCATTACTTACCGCCCAGGTCTGGACTTTGTTAATTGCCAGCTGTAGCTGCCGCTCGCAGGTCTGCATGCGAGCTGCCCGAAAGCGCAGGCCGAAGTCATCGACAAACAATGACTGGGGAACAGCAGCTTGCTGAGCAATGGGGTTGATCCCTATAGCAAACAAGACGACACTAAGAACACCACCTTGAGGCACACCATTCTCCAAGACAAACGGGCGGGAAAGAGTCGCCCCGACACGAACGCGAAAAGAACGGCCTGAGAGGTAAGCAGAAAGCAACAGTGGCATCTGTCCCCTCAAGCCATAGTTATAGAGATTACGGAGAATCCCATAACGCCACGTCGTATCATACGCCTTCTCCAAGTCAAAGAAAACCTGAACCAGATGATGACGCAGGCGAAAAGCCTCCCTTACATCTGATTCAAGGGCAACTAGATGATCGATAGTTGACCGAAACCGTCGAAAGCCACACTGGGACACAGATAAGAATCCCCGTGATTCCAACACCCACACCAACCGCTCACTGACCATCCGTTCCATAAGTTTACAGACACAGCTAGTCAGAGCGATTGGGCGATAACTGGAAGGAGAAGTAGGGTCTTTGCCCGGTTTTACAATCGGGATGACCACTGCTGTCTTCCACGCTGCTGGAATAGAGCCCTCTGCCCACACACGGTTGAACATCCCCAGCAAGAACTGCTGGGAGGCAAGAGGCAGATGTTTCAACAGTTGATAGTGAACATCATCAGGCCCCGGGGCGGAGTCATGCGACTTGGACAAAGCTGAAACAAATTCCTGCCAGGTAAGCGGTAAATTGTACTCCTCTAGCCCATCGGAGCGAAAGTCAAGAAAGCGAGCCTCTTCTCTACGCTTAATCCCGAGGAAACCAGGATCATAATGGCCATCACTCGAGACCCGCGCAAATGCAGACGCAAGACAATTGGCGATATCTGGCACAGAAGAGATCACGGTATTCGCCACCTTCAGCTGTGAAACCGGGGAAGGCACGCTCCTCCTCGAAATCTGGCGCACCTTCCGCTACACCTGCTGAGAAGGCGTGGAGCGCGTGATCGACGAAACATTTTCCGAATAATAAGTATTAATAAGTGTTAAATAAGTGCTAACAAGTGTCAAGTGTTAATAAGTGTCACGTGATAAGTGCTGAAATGATATTTCTGTGTTGTTTAGACGTCACAAATGTATAGAAACTAAAGAATTATATAAGTGGAATCATTATTTTAATTCAGTAAGTAAGAAGTAAGGGTTGACAGAATAAGGCATAACAAATCCCTTTTATTTATAATTTATATAAATGACTTAGATTGCAGTACAAATTCTCCCATTCAGAAATTTGCTGACGATGTCAAACCTAATTCCCACGCGAGAGCTAATCGAGACCATGCAAATATGCAAACCTCCTTAAATAATTTCACAATTGGTCTGAGAATTGGCAGATGCCGATAATTATGCCGTTCTTCATAATTATTTGGCATAAAAATCAACAAAATCCGTTTAAGCTGGCCAGTTCTACTTTTAAACCTAAAAAACTCGTCAAAAGCTTAAGTGTCTGGTTGTCAGCAGAGGTGAAATTCTCGACTCATTTTTGTCTGATCAGCAAACCAAAGTTTGGCTTTAATTAGGTGGCTTAATTAAAGTTAATTAATCAAGCTTGAAAGCTTCAATGGGCTGTATCGTTTTTTAATCAAGGCTTGCAAGGCATAAGTCAGGCGTATCCTGGAATATGCTGGTGCTTGGTCCCCACACTTGGTTAAAGATATTACTATCATGAGGGGGTTCAAATAAGTTATAGCAAGTTCTTGAGAGGCTACGAGGATAGACTCATGTGTGCCAAGCTGGATTCCCTTGAGGTTCGGTACCTCAAGACGTCGATTTATTCGTAACTTTTTTTATCGTTGTGAAAAATTGCAAGGGTAAAATATCATAGGGTACCAATGAGAATTAAACATGGTGGAAAGCCTACAACTCAAGAAGAGTTAAATAAATACAGATGCAAACCTATTTGCCTTTTGGACTTATATGTCAGACTACCTAGGCGGGGAGTCGAACCCACGACCTTTGAGAACAAAGGCCGAGGCCCTACCACTGGGCGATACTGACACACCCTATCACTATGGCTCAGCGGTAGGACCTCGGCCTTGGTTTCAAAGACCGTGGGTTCGATTCCCCACTCAGACAAATGACATATAAGTTCAAAAGGCAACGTAAATAGCTTTGCATCTGTATTTATTTGCATCAATAAGAAGATGCCATAAATATAAATTGTATAGTTGGAGCTCGATTAGGACTGCCAGAGTTTTTTCTATGCTAACATATAGTGGTGGCAGCTATATTAGAACAGTTTTCCTGCTGATTTCGTTAATGACACCTTTGTAACTGTGTTCCGATAAAGATTAAACAAATTAAATATTTCTAAATTGTTATATTGCATTAACAAATGTCGTATTAACTTCAGGCCAGAAATCTGTGGTACGCACGCCCTTCCTCGCACTACGATTCACTCCTCACAAGAATTCAATAAATTCTTAAATTCTTAAAAATCTATAAAAACAATGTACTTGAATATAGCTGTTAACAATTATCGTATTTTATATACGCTCCCTGGTATAGTCCTGCCTGGAGGAGCAGTTTCATTCCCTATACGGCTGCAGTGCTGCACCCCCAGTCGGGGGGGGGGGGGTGGGGCGCGGCGATTGAGGGTTAATGATGCGACGACAGCTAGATCATTAGCGCCAACCTCAGTAACAATGCAGTGGTGTAGAGCCAGTCTACCCCAGTCAGCCGAAGCGTGGTAATCACCTTGCAAAACGGGAAAAATAAATTTTTACGTGTTGCATAACTTTGGGCCAAATCCAACTTAAGACTAATCCAACTAAAAGGCCGAAGCTTTATTCTGCCTGACGTTTATTCTCTGTGGCACACCAGTATCCGCTTCCACTGTCTTGTCCATCACTTTCGGCCTCTCTACTTTTTTGAAGCAATGCGCTCCGTTTATGAATCCATGCCAATGCAACCATTGTATCCGCATCACGAAATAACCACAGCATCGATTAAAACCAAATTTCGTACATTAAAAGTGTTACCCCAGAGGTTGTTTTAACAAAGAAAACTTAAAATCGGACATGTTGTAGAGCAATAATCACGGTGACGAAATTCACAGGTTGTGTGAGCTGCTTACCTATATTTGCACACCAGTAGTTTATGAATCGCGAAAATCTTCCGCAACGTTAGTAAACATCAAGATGGCTCTTATGCGCACTCAAATTTCTGCGAGCATTAATTCTCAAATGAACGCCAAATTTGATGCTCTCCAACAAAGAATTCTGTAAATTTGCGGGTGTTTTGTCTGCTGAAAAACCGCAAAAACGGAAAACCGCTCGCTGCATTCGCCAGCAACACCATCCAGCTACAAAAGCAAATGGACAAAGAAACAAGATGCGATGACGCAAATGAAAAGATGAGCCATAACGCTGTCTCCAATGCAACACGGGCTGCTTGCAATCGCTTCGCTCCATTTTGTCGACAGTGGGACTGATGACGCCCTAACTAAACAGTCGATTGTTTGCAGATTTTCAGGTGTTCATTCTGTACTGTTTGCCTAAATTAAGCTCAATTTGTCAAAGTTTGGGCGCAAAAAGTCATATCCTTTCCTTCCTTTCCTTTCCAGAAAGAGAATTACAAACCTGTCTGTTCCGATCGAGTTGTTCCGGTCGGGATTTTCCTGCCAGCCGATGTGTTTTCCTCGACTTCCCTCTCCGTATTTAATAGAAATTTGAGCAGGATAGATTCATCGCGTTTTTTGTTTTTTTAATGTTTTTAATGATGTTGAACATGGTCATTTTCTGGTCTGCCCGTATTTAAATTTGGACTCGGTGTTAAAGGATGCCGATATCCCTTCTCTGTGTAACAGTTCTTTGCGGCTACCGTAAAATTAATTTTATTAGTCATCCCTATATCATAACCAATTTAACCAATGGGAACCAGTAAACAGCAGCCTCCTTAACACAGATAAAGCGAACAAACAGTATTTTATCGGATAAACCTCTCAGCTTAGTCCTCCATGTTACCTTTTACGGTCGAGTCCTCTCTTTTCCTGGCCTCCTCCACATAACGCTAGTATGACAGAACTACATTTCGTCGGCCTATACTCACTTCTGAACAAACACGACGTACTTGGTAGTCACGTGAGGCCTGATCTGGCTTCCCAGCAACGCACTAATGAACTTTGGTTACCATGGTGACAAAACGTCATCCATCAAAAGCTTTCTGCACTAAGAGTGCTAGGCCTAATCGCCGCTAATGTTCGAAGCATGGCAGTAGAATTAAAATAGTAACCCATTCCTGGCCCCCGGTTACTGAAATGGCCAGTTACTAAACAAGGCAAAACTATGTTCCACCGTGCAGCGCTAGCTTTGTGAGGGGCCCCCAAGGAACGCGAGCATAGTGACCAGCATCCCCGACTAGAAACCAAGTGAATGGTGGTTCGAATCCCGTAACTGACCTAACGAACATATGGGATTTAAACTACCCCATCCAGGTGAGCATGGGATGTGAAGGTTTAAATGTGGTACTTAAACGGAAATAATTGAAAGTAAATTAACAATAATTATAGTAAAACTTAGTAATGTGTTTTTTACGGATCATATTTTTATTTTAAATCTAAAAAGTGACATTTTCATTAAACATAAAACAAGGATTAACTTTGGTTGACTCGTTGGTACTAAGTTTTGTTGGTGTTGTTGTTCATTTAGGGTGCACGAACCCAAACTGGGTTATTTGCCTCACAACGATGAGAGGTACTATTGGTCGTCCTGCGGCAATCGTCACCTTTCACAGTGAGTTAGGCCACTTTCAGCAAGTTTGTGATGGACCGTTGGGGAAGCAAAACTACTTAGGAAACGGTATATTCTCGTTTCAAACGCCATTCAAGCGGTTAAGTATCGATACATGTTCTGAACCCCTAATCACATTCCCAAGCTGATAAAAACACCTCTTGCACTCGATCGGTACATTATCAGCTTCAGGATGCAACTCGGGTTTGAGACAATATTTTATCGATAATAAAAAAAATACGCCATCGTGACATTTCTAATGATAAAAAAAAAGTTCTTTAGGTATTTGTGCAACTTTATTAGTAGCTTACAACCTTTACTTGTAGACGTTGTAGTTATATTTGTAGCAATTATCAGTGAAAGTGAAGTTTTGGTATTTTTAAAACACAATTTGACGGCCGTATTAGTAATTTTTTGAGGTGGGGTGATGTCCCAGTACGGGGGATTGAGGCTTCATGACGCATCGATAGTTAGGTCAGTAGTACCAACCTCAGTCACAGTGCAGTGGCCCAGGTTGCCAATGTGCAACACATTACAGCACTGGCAAACGTCTTCCCTGTAGCTATTGGTAGTTGCTCGTTTTTAAGTCGCGTGATTTAGAGCTCGAATGCACTAGGCGACCTGCGGCCAGGTTGCTGCAGCCAATGAAAATAATTAGTCCGTGGTTTTACATAAACGGTAAGCATTCTCATTGGCTACAGCGAGGCGGACAGGTCGCCTAGTGCTTTCGAGCCCTTACCCTCCTCTTACCAGACTGTTACCTCTTTGTGAAAGCGTCTAGTAGGGTTGAAAATTGGGAAGTTTGTGTTAGACGACGAAAGCAGAACCCAGAAATTAAATACTAATACATTAAAGGGATACCCGGCCTGCCTTATAACAGCTACGCGCAGGTCGCCCTCCGCGCATTTACTAGAGCCAAGGTCGGCTGGGGTGGTAGCTGCGTTCCTCGCAGCAAGGAACGTAGCTGTTGTCTCGGTTGGCTTTGGGAATAGTCCACGAAACAGCATCAAGTTAAAGATTGTGTCGTCACAAACCGGAATGATTCTCATATTTTAATATCACAATTTATAATTTTATAGGCTAGTGCTTTATAATTTTGCTTCGGCGATCTATTGGAATAATTAATTTTAATTTTTACCACATTAGTCTTTTAGATTTTTGATCTGATGGTAATTATTAGAAAATTAGTACATGCACACACAGAGATGAAACGTCATGATTATTGTAAGCGCGCAAAGCATCATATACGTGTAGGATACAGTAAATAAAGTTAACAATTATTCAACTAAAAATCTCCTAGACGCCACATTTTAAAACGGATCTTTGCCACGGAATTGCCTAACGGTAAGAAAATAGACCTTTGGAGTCGTACTTGATGTGGTGGTTCGAGAAAAATGGCGCTGGGAGGTATATCCCTTTAATGATTGCTTTTCATAGGCTAAGCTACGAATCAATATAGCACCTGTAGTCTATCAGTTTACTTATCATTTTTAAAAACTGATAAGTTCTCTTCAATTCTTCCTTCCATCCCTCTGTGTAGACGTTTAAGAGAATCCAAACTTTTTCTTCTCTTCAAACTTTCATCATACACTTCCTTTCCCCATTCTGCTCTGTTCGGTGAATACAGATCCATTAAATTGGTCGCTCAGCTCTTGTCCCTACACGTCATTAAATTTTTGCATGAAACTGTCTCGGCATTCCAGGCAGCACGACACACTTCTTTGGCACGCAGAAGTTCCAACACTTTGCCCCTTTGGTGTCTATAAAAATTTACAAGAACACTAAAGGGCTTTTGTCGCCAGAAAATCGTCTTCCCGAAGCACTTTATCAATTATTACAAGTCACACGTTGGGCTCCAACTATGGGCGAGGGGAGGCAGGGGGTCTGTTTGGTGGAGGTCAAAGAATGCACTTGAGCGTTGTGCAAGTGGCACTAAGCACCTTCCTCAAAAACCATGTAATAATAATTCAAAAATTTAATGTTCAAATTTTATTAATGTCGATCGCAAAACAAAAGCGTTCTGAGCGATGTTTTAGGGGCATGCAGTGGGGGTTTAGAGGGGTGGAAATGGAGCAGATTTTTGGAAGCGCATCTACGGAAACCTTTTAGTGTTGGTGCCATCATCCAAGGCCGCGCATGAATTTTCCATGCGACAAATTTTTTTGCCATTGCCTCGTAAATAGTGGAAAGGAGTACATGTCAAATTTTGGCACTTCAAAAGCGTAGTTCACCAATGCTGTCTGGTCTGTTCATGTATACCACGCGCCATGGCTGTTTGCTGTATGCATATCACATGACTGGGCTAGTCCAATCAGACGGCGAAACAGCCGTTGTTCTCGTTCGTCATTGGCTAACTCATGGTGACGTCACGGCAAACAGCCATTGCGCATGGTTTAGGCAACCTAATAATCAGTCTGATATGTTAGCACACATCATTGTCAAAAAATGCAGTATTTTAGTAATGTAAAGTTCACAACTCAAGTTACAATCTTTATCTACAAGACAGTCTGACTTTACAAGATGGCACTCCATTTTCAGAGTTGTCGCTGCACAGTCCTACTCCATACCTTAGTTCTTCACTGTCTTCATTTTCTTCAGTGTTCAAATATGGTCATAGTCAACGTGTGTAAACCCAGTAAGTCACTTTCTGCCAGTAGCATGTTTATTTAGTCGTTTAGTTACTTCATCAGTAGCAGAGCCGCCATTTTAAATCTGAGACTTCACATTACGTTATGCGCTTTGTCATCTTTTGTACAGTTTGGTATGAATTATTTAACTGTTGCAATCTTACCAATGGTACATTGCACACTTTGAGAATGTCATTCGTTCTGAGACAAGATGAAGACGATATTATTGCTTTCGAAACCGTGAATGGACAACGATTGTGGGGATGGATGTTCAGACAGAGACCAAGATTATTTATAATCTTAATTATTTATAATTTATCATGACTGAAATGCTAAAAACAATCGGGCATTCCCTCGTTTGTTCATGCAGCAAGTTTTTCAAACCTTTATGGCAATCAGTTATTGCCAACGGTGTGAAGTCTGGCACTTTATTAAGGGTTTCAACACCTTTGTTTTTGTTTTGAGACCAAAGTTCAACGTTTGCGCTGGCAGGTTTCGACAAACAAAAGCAGCATAAACATACAACCAACACAATAGCAAATCATCGCTGAAATTTTAGCGAATCGATCACCATTGAGGGCGACATTGCCAACGACAATGCGGTGGTGGTGGGAAAAAATGGCTACTGTTTTCCGTAAACAATTTGGCAATTAACTCTGCATCTCCTTTCTCATCCAGCGTAATAACAGAACGTGATTAGCCGCTTCCCATTAATTTCTTGCCGGCGTTGAGAGAATTGAAAACACAGTCATTAGTCTTCATTTTATGCACTTCACTATTTGTAGCAATATTGCAGGCAACGAACTATGAAAACTCCGCACGCACAAAAAAGATCGTAAACGTAACGCAAGTTTGGATTGATACGTCCGGACCGAAAATTAGGCCTCGCCTCTGCAATTACTACCCTCATGCATTATTCACGGCCATATTTCATTATCATGGCTCTTGAATAATGTCATTATCAGGTTCCAAATGAAAGATTACACGTAATTTTACTTCTCGAAACTGTGAACAATTAATGGCAACGAACTACCAACGGCAATGATTACTGATAACGGTCCAGAATTTATAACCGACAAGAACATAAGGAAAACGAAATCCGGAATGAGGGCAAGGGTTTATTTAATGTCTTTTGAATAAATTTCTATTTTTATTATTCAATTGAATTGTCGTACTTCTTTTACTGATTTATACAAAAAGGGATGTTGTTATTATACCAATTCCAAGAGTTGTAATAATAGGAATGTACCTACACTGTCATAGAAAGAGTAGATGACATTTATTTAAAGTACACTCTGGTTCGATGTTTACTAGCTTTTATTTTCCTCACTTTAAAGTTAAAGGGTATGATTTAATTCAAAATATATACTAGGTTTTGAATGTAAGTTTGGAATGTAGCCTACTACAGGGAGAGCGAGTTGAACTTTATTTCAAATTGATATTTATGTTTATTTTAATGAATTTACCATATTTGTTAAGCTGATTAACAGCCTGTGTGCAATACTCATTCTTCTAAGTTTGGGATTTCTGCCTTTTGGTGTGGCATACTGCTGGCTGCCCTTTGCGGGCCTTTCTCATATATTAACTTTTTCAATTAGGCCTAAGCCACATCGTATTTATGTTACTGTGAACAGGCTTTTGGCGCATTATAGATGGAGTGAACAGAACTTTGTGTTTGATTTAAATATAGTGCTTTTTTTAATGATTTTACCATATTTTGTTAATCTCCTTAAAAATCTGGATGCATTACTCGGTCGGCTAATTTTCAGCTGCCATTTAAATTTCGTAAGTATCAGCAGCTGCAGGAATTGAGTTAGGGGGTATGCCTATTCATTCATGCAGCACGGTGTCGAGACTTCTCGCTGTCGTAGCAGCGAAGAATTTTAAAACTATTAGATGCCGTGCCGGCATGTTATTATTTTCGTGTTGGGATATAAACACTTTTGCTTCGTATAAACTGCTTCGCCATGATATGGTGATTTCTGGTTTCATAATTACAATAGGATATAACAACTACTGGAACATGTATTTTGAATATGTGACGCGACTGATGAATTGTACTCAATTGGCATCGTTTCTTGTGTCAAATCTTTTAGTTTTGCACAATAGTTTCTGGTAATTTCTTTGAATTGATTTGACACATAAATTGACTCCAATCGAGCCGAAGTTACCAGGTGTGTCATAGTTTTCAAAACCATGTTCAACCACTACGTCAAATCGTACTCTTCGTAAATGTTTAAAGCACAAAGGGGAGGTAGCCACAGCATCCACAAACTGCTGGATCCGCCCCTGCTAAATTTGTTCATAATTTTATGGCATTTGTTGCTTTGTATAATGAGTATTTGCCTTTCAATTTAGTCCAAACCAAATATCACAACCAAGATTTGTCCAATTTCTAATAATTGAGAAATTTAGTAGAAAACAAAAGTGTTCTAATGAGCATTAAATCATGATGACTTGATTGCGTCTTGTTTGGACTGCTTAATGAGAGGAAATATGAGACTAATAATGTTATCGCAAACACTCCAACATGGAAAGAAAAATCGATGGGGCTTTGCGAAGATACGTTCCCGGACTGAAGGAAATAAAGTTACGGTTTAAGATTACAAGTTACTATGATGCATGGTAAAGCAGAGAAAATAGAGGTGTACTGCTGATAGTCCACTCATGTCATTGTATTTTTATCCCCGGTGTAAGCCTATTTCTATTGTGTTCTGTAATAAAGATGATAATATAATAATCTATGTAACTAAGATCATAATATTTGTTTGTTTGTTTCTTTGTTTGTTTTTGTGTGTGTCACCAGATCATCGATATTCCCACTACTAATTCTTATTTCTTTTGTTTGTGCGTCCAGATGGAATGTCTGCCAAACGGAATTGTCTGTTCTGTATAAGTATTGATTCAAACTGTGTTTTCAACAAAGATGCACAGTACGGGTGACGTCATACGTTTTTCCAGTCACAATATTTTCATGCAAACGGGATTTAGGCTGCTATGTCTCTTTACCCTGAATCTAACTAAATCCAATGAAGGTTTAGCTTACTGCTAATGGGAAATCACAGTATTTTCATGCAAACGGGAAATCAGCTATACGGCTATAAAACCGCCATATACGGGGACCTGCCCTAGTATCAATATTATTACTAATAATCATAATACTGGCGCTTTATTGCACAAGTTGTTGCTTGCACAGGCACGAAGTTCCAAAAGAAAACACAACAGCACTTAAACAGATGCAATTTTATCCGTGTACATTGTAACAAGTAAAGTGAAACTTCAATCATAAAACCCTTTTCTTTTAGGGCACACTAGACGTTTTTGTTTGTAATCCGTGTAACTTTTTTTGGCATCATCAAACACAATTCAGTCTATGCCTTGTGGCAGCAAATAATTTTTTTTTCATTTACGCGCGCGCACATGCATGTACTGATTGTTGTTGGATCTGGGGTTTGCTGAGTGGCATTGTTCCCTAATTACAATGGTTAAAACAATGTAAAACAATCAAACTGATCGTTCAGGGTTCCGTAACTCCGAAATGGCTCGACCAATCGAAAAAGTGGTCTCTGTGAGGATGATGCCCAGGGAAATTTCTGGCCTAGATCATGTTTCAGATTTTAGGTGTAGGTGTAGTAGTTTTTTCTGAAACCTTGTCGCACAACAACAACAACAACAACAACAACAACAACAAGTGAACAGTTTTCAATATACGTCTGGCTCCCTACATACTCTTGCACGGAATTTGATAAAAGTTGGCATAAATATATCTTCCATACCTATCCACTATCTGGCCAAGTTTAGTCGAAATATATTGAATAGGAACGGATAAATTAATAGTTTTAGTTTTGCTGGAAAGAGGACTTCAATCATATAATATATACACGGCTATCGTGTATGATAAATAAATAAATAAGACGTAACACATGCACAAACACGTGTACCAAGAATGAAAGCGATTTTTTATTTTTTTTATTTTTTAAATTTTGACGAGCCTTATGTCAGCCGAAGCAATTTATGCTTGTATGGCTGAACCGGCTCAATTTTGAACATTACCAGATTTTTTTTTAGAGAATAAGAAATCTGGTAAAGGGAGGTGCCAGCCCGGGGATTCGACCCGGGAAACCACCGATCATCGTCGGGGCCGAAAGATTGTCCGGAATAGCGAGAATACATCCCATAGCCGCTGAAGGAGCATGGTAGCCTCTCACGCTACCCTGGCCAGCAACTAAAGTGATTGTTAGATGCTTACTTACTTGAGTCTTCATATTCTTAGTCTTGACTTCAACGATCTTATTATGTGGGTGAGCAAATAACCACTGTCTTGAGGTACACATCTTTTCACAACCTTCCTTCTTTCCGCTGTTGACTTGTGAGGCATTTTGCTTTTGCCCATTGCAAATCTTACATTTTTAACAGCAACAAATTATGACGAATCTCTCAATTTTGGGTGTGCTGTGTGTTTAGCAATCACCTTTATAAGGATTACCGAAAAGTCTTCATTACGGTCTTCCACAAGTTTCTTTTTTTCTCCCCGAGGTTTTTCATTGATTCTGTCACCTTATAGCTTCAGCGGAACTTGTAAAATGACCGAACGTCTTGGATTAGAGCGGTAAGCCGGATATTTCCAACTCTTGTGGCAAGTGAGTGGTTAATCAGCGGAAAACCGCAGCATGTTGCCAAGGCTTAAAGTTTCTCACGTTTTTGGAAAGAATTTAATCTCAGCTAAACGAGAAAAAGTAATCTTTTAGTTAAGAAATTCCCCTATTAAGACAGCCGTTGTATCATCTAAGAAATACAAAATCCAATTTAGTGACTTGCTAAGTATTTATCATTGAGTATATCCCTCTTGCTATCATTTTAGAAGGTGGAGAAGCTGGGTATAATCGACCTATGGTGGTACAGTCACCTGATTATACATCGGGTTATAGTCGGGTGATTATGCCCCAAGACCCCAAGGCGCAACTTGCCATCCTAGGCTTAAAACAGACGCCAACCTCTAGTTAATAACTGCGGCTTTTGACTCGTATATATATCAGAAGGAAAACTAGACATATTCATTATGATTTTAGTATTTTAACATCACAATTTATTATAATTTTGTAGGGTAGTATCTTAAAATTTTTCTTCGGCGATCCATTGACATAAATAATTTCAATTTTTACCGCATTAGTCTTTTAGATTTTTGATCTCATGGTAATTATTAGGAAACGATTAAAAATTGGTACAGGCACACACACACACACACATAGCCATCTCGGCAGAATTCAGCAATGTGTGGTTGGTGCGGTGCGTTTAGCGAGAAGTCGCGGACGCAGCATCGCCTCTAACTTCTCGTTGGAAAACAAATAATTTTATAAACCCGATAAACTGGTAATCTAATAAAACGTAGCGTATTAATATTAACACAAAGAATGTTTAGCCCTTTTGTTATTATTTATTTTGAATTGGGATATACTCCAATAAAACAGCCCTCTGGCTTTTGTGGATAATACGGCTAAAAATGTTTCGCACTCAACCTGTAACCAAACTAAAACTAACTCAAGCCAATTAATTTGAAATTATACCCCTCTCGTACTACGTGCTCGGTATATAATTGCAAATTAATTAGCGCTCGTTAGTTTTAATGTCAGGTTACAGGCTTCGTGCGAAAATAGTAGCCGTATTATCGACAAAATCTTTAGGGGTATTTCTAGTGATAATATCTCTATGCTCAAAAGGCGTTGTTGGCTACCAGTAAACAATTGGAGTAAATAAAAAAAAAAGCCAGTGGAGGATATGGCCATAGCGATTAAGGCGTTATGCAAGTGATCTGGGGGAGAACTGGGTAGCCGGTTCGAATCCGGGTCATGCCACTCCGACGAAACGTAAGTGCGTAAAGGCGGCTTACTGAACTACGGTATTTCTAGTGTATAATTATCGCTGTTGGCTAATTTCCAATTTTCCTTAATTGAAGTAAACATACTAAGGCAGACCCATCACACTAACATTGGTTCCCACTGACTCGACTGAGGTTATTTACTAGTGAGGCTCTAGGTGGCCTGATGGTAAGCACTACGGTAGTAACAATACTCGGTCGAATGAAGACTTGGTGACTGCTGGACCCTAATAACGGGTTAAATTAGTCGTCTTTACGCCAGTGGATGAGTGGCCGTATCGTTAAAGACCTTACTCCGATATTATGGAGACGGATTAGGTTGCCAGTTCGAATCCGGGTCAAGACTCTCCGACGAAAGGTAAGTGCATAAAGGTGGGTGGCGTCACGTAATTTAAAGTGTACGAGTTTCGTTGTTTGGCTTTTTTAGTCTTCTGTACAGCAGTACCGGCTGAGAAGACTATTGCAACGACTTTGTCCGTCCGTCCGTCTCTTTTTTCAACTTCGCAACGGTACCAGCTATTGACGACCATTGTTTACAACGTTATATTCAGTGTGACAAATTAGTTAAATCACATGACAAATTAAAACATCGTTACTTCCTTATAGCAAATAGAATTCTTCGAGGTAACTAAATTAAATAATAACATTTGATCGTCGAATTAAAATCCTAAGATAACACGCAATAAAAACAAATAGATAGCTTCGTTTAAAATAGTCTCGTCGCATTGTTGCATGAATGTATCGGCTTACCGTCGAACCAAATTCCCCATTTGACCTATATCTGCTACTTACGAAAGTAAAACTGCATTTTTTAAATTAGGCCTAAAAATGAAAATTAGGCCTAAAATCATGTTACCATAGCAACGTCAAGTTGCTACGAGTCGCTGTTGGCTTCATCAACAGCGTCTCTCGTCACTTCCCTACTACCACTGATCTATATACGTTACGTTGCGCGTTAGGTTGTAACACTGTAACTGTGTGCCTGTAGGCGCACCGAGTTGAAAAAATGAATATACGCTTACTATACAATATCGCCGTTAGATGCTACTTACGAAATTAAAACTGCTGCTTAAAATTAGGCCTAAAAGCTGAGAATTACGCCTAAAATGTAAAATAGGCCTAAAAGCTAACACATTTTTAACCGACATTTTTTCCTTTCATTTTTACTTTACACGGGTAGATTCGAGCACTGGGGCGTCAGATTCGATTGGCGTCCTGGTCCCATTGTACATCTCTGGTTTTGTACGGACCCGGGTTCGATCCTAGCGATGGGAAGTGTATATGTACGGGTTTATCTCCGGTTGTTTCCCGCCCGTTGCACGAGGGGTTCCTCCGGGTACCCCTGTTTCCTCCCTCATGCGGCAAAAAACATCTGTCCTGATGGTGGTACTTCTTCCACTCAACATCTGCCGCCTGGGAATTTTGGTGGGTGGATGACTGGTGCAACGTCTCTATATTATTTATTTATTATTATTTACTTCGATTTGCTTCGATTTGTTTAAAGGATCTCTTTTACCGAAATTTGCCGAAATAATTCGAGTCAGAACGGACGCTAAAGCTAAGCTACGGATAGCGGTCTCGTCTCAGGTCTATCAAATTCCTATTCCTTTAACCATAACACATTCACGTAAAGGGCATGCAAGTCGGGAAGGGCCAGCCTTGTCAAGCTTAAGGGCTGCAGCGTCTGGACGATCGAGGCGGCCGGCCAACGTGAATCGACCCCACCATTAGCTGCTGGCCGGTTGTAAAAAAAAAGTTGCGTTACAAGTTTGGCCAATGATGGCCGCGAAGGGATGATTGGGCGTCGTCTTGGCAACCAACGACCACATTGGCGCCACCACCAATGGCAAATGGATGGCAGTAAATGGGGCGCCGGGGATTAAATAAGAATAGGGACTCGTTATGCGTTATTTATTAAACGACCTAGAGTTTCACATGGTAGACTCCACTCCATAATTCATGTGTTTCGTGCTATTCTTGTTCTTAGTTCGCGTATAGCTTGCTTACGAGCCGTTTCTTATTTGATGTCAATTTTTTTTTATTAGTTTTGGCTTTATAAGGTTAAGAGAGCCAAATAGAATTAGTAATGACCGCAGAATGTGGTCTTTTCTCCCTGTGGCTGAACTTGACTTGGGGAACATGTGTGCTGCTGGTTCATGTCAACGTCCGCCGCAAATGTCACGTGATTCGTTTCCTCGGTAAAGCAATTCGCTACAATCGCTGTTTCTTTTCCCTAAAATTTAGCTACAATTTACAGCGTTAAATGCATTCGACGAGTCTTCTTTCATCGTTTTGTGCAGTCCTGGATGTATCCATGCAACAACAAAATGGGTGCTAGCTCGTCTGCAGAAACAAGAGAGTCACTTCCTACTTACCAACATGTTGATCATCCACTGCAAATACGGCCGTGTTTTTATAGTTATGGTGGATTTAAAGGCGCCTGGTCACCTTTTCGATAGCGTTGCCCATATTCTAAACACAGAATCCACGTTCCAGATTCTCCGTCATCCCATAGGCTGATGTTGGTCACGTGATATCTCATGTTAGTTATGAAAATCGCGGCGCTGCTGCGAATTGTGTTGTTCCATTTTAAATTTACCGCTATTTTTGCTCGAAGATTCTACGGCGGTGCTTCTAGGAGTTGGAAAACTTGAAAAGGCGCCTTTAACGGAGATTTTTTCCCCCGCAAAACGAGCACTGTGCTCGATTTAAACTGAACAGACCACTTGCACTGGAAAGACGACTACACCTTTCTACGCAGTAATTATATAAGTCACAGCTGTATTCGTCGATGAATGATCACTAACAAACAAGCCGTAGATCTGTGTAGTATATCTCAATTAAGCGACCCAGTTTGCGTTCATTCCTGTTATTCCCGTATTATTCACCTTCGGGAATCATCGGCATTTTACGGAAGCACGAAACTGCTTGTCGCCAGAATTCGGTGCTTTACGTTGTAACTTCGTTTATGAACAGCATAAAAAAGGAGTTTAGGCCTACTTAATACGAAATAGCAACGCTGAAGCAAAGGAATTTACAGGTTAGGATGACATAATGTGACAGGCGCTAATATCGCTACTATATATAGGAGAAAACATCGTAAGCATCATAAATCTAATCATCGTAAATCCAAATTATTTCGTAAGTGTAAATTCTAAATCGAAATCGAAATCGTAACATGACATTACTTCGGAAAATTGTTTTGCCGAGAGAAAACAAAAATTCTCAAACCGAGTTCCACCTCGTACTTTTATGAAATGTATACTTCTTGCTTTTTATCACTTAACGCCATTCAAGCAAATTTCCCTCTATCTTTGGCCTCGGGAAATTAAGTTTGGAAAACACTCGCGGTGTTATAGCCGAGAATTTCCCTGCCAGAAATTTATTCTTCTGCTCGTGCATTAAATTCGGCCAATCAAGACACACCGGCAGTGAAAAGATTTCAGTAGACTTCGAAAGGAATTAGTAAGGGAATAAACTATAACTTTCATTGGTCGACGCACTGTATTGCAAAACGTGGCCAGCACTTTTTGAAGTTGATACCGCTTCTTGCACAAATCGCTTCAAATGTTAATGTGTCAACATGGCTGGTTATCGTTCGTTTGCATTACCGACCAACAACAGTCATCACACAGAACCGGTTACCACTTCCGACAGCTTCGCTATATCGTTAGGCCTAACTGCCGATCACGTAACCTAGCAACAACTTCACAGCACCGTTTTGTTACAAGAAATTTTTCTACAAATCGTCTTAATAATAATCATAATAATAATAATAATAATGGGAGGGAGATGGGAGGGAGGGAGATGGGAGGGAGATGGGAGGCAGAGGGGGGGAGGGAGAGGTTCAGAGGAATAAAATGCCCATCACACTGTACTTTCAGCCAACACTGAGGGAAAACTGGGAAACAACCACGGGCGAAACAAAATTCCGGGCGTAGCCAGTTACTACGGCTAGTAAATTATAATTATAAATTATTATAATTATTACTAAATGTTAATTCTGCGTAATTTAGAATGCAGAACAATAAAAAAGAATAATAAAAAAAAAATAGCTAGAAATTCTTTAAGTAAATACCCCGTGAGTTATTAGAAATCAGGGACGTGCACAGGCCCCCGAGAGGGCAGGGGCAAACTTACTTTTTTCTGGGGACTTTTATTTTTGGTGTTTTAACCTCTTTTTTTTAACCCCTCTTTGGGGGATTTTAGCCATTTCTGCGCCTCTTTGCACCACTTTCGTAGCAGTTATTGTCTTTTTTTTGCTTTTTATAGGCTCTTTTACACCACCGCTCCATAAAAAGTGTACTTTTTTTTTAGAAAAAAAGGGCACTTTGCCAAGAGGGCAGGGGTTTGGACTTGTGATTGGCTGGTGGCTGCCGTTTATTGGCTTCCCATTGGTTAATGGTTGTTATAAAATTATGAAGGTATATTCTCATCGATAAATATTCTCAACCCCGAGTTACATTAAGAAGCTGGGGGAAAAAAATCGAGCACCTGCGCGAGATGTTTTTATCAGCTTGGAATTCAAGGAGTCACGTGGCTTGTTTGTTGTGTTTAAAAGAGTTGCTTTTATGAATTCCTTTGCTTGTTGCGAGAGAATACTCGATAGGGATAGATGCTGACGACTTTAATCGGTGGCAACCCCTCTTTAAACTACGCTCGAGAGTGATTTGAAAGAGAATATGCAGTCCCTAAGCAGTTTTGTTTCCCCTTACCATCCATCACAAACTTGCCGAAAGTAGGGTAACTCACTAAACTGGAAAGTTGACTGTTGGTGTATGACGAACATTACTCTATGTTACTCAGAAATTGTGTACCTGCTATTGACAACATAGGCCTGTCATTACGCCTCATTGACACGTTACTTCGGTACCTAGAGGCACCAGTAAAAATCAGGCTAGTACTAGCTTCATGACCTGCAACGGACACATGCGCAGTATTGCAACCAATGAACTCTGACTGCACTGATGGCCTATACTAATGCACTGTTTATGCCTTAATCAGCAGCGCTCAGCTGACTTGTACTCAAAACATTGTTGACATTCTGGGCATTACCACTTGACTTTGACTTTGACTTTATTGAGCTGAAAGACCCCCAAAGATCATGCGCTCAGATCTAACCTACTTAACTAGCTTAACCTAGGTTAAAGCTGGAAAACAATGCAATGGATGAGGCAGTTTTGTCACGACCCCTGATTCCGTGGTATAGTTTCTGTCTGTTTGACATCGTGGAAGCTTTTCACCTTTCAAGCCACCGTTCAGACAGCGTCTGCGGTTCTTTTACAGTGACCCAGTCCTTCACATGTTCTGATAGGCCATCAAGAATTATTGCAATAAACTATCTGTCTTCCAGTCATCCCTTGAAGTCGAGATGATCGCCTAATACTACCGCAACAAATTCTTGAGACGATTGGTCGCTGCGTTGCTGCATCCCTGAGATTTCAGCAAGTAGTTGGCCATCTTTATTCTAGTTATCCCTGCGGAAGGGTTTCTTTTTTTGTCCCAGGTACTGGAAAGTGTAACTGTCGTTTTTCACTATGGCTTAAACTTGCCTCTAAAAACTGATCGAAATGCCATGTTGTGCGATACTCCTGATAGTTAGTTGCCTATCACCATCTGAGAATCTATTTCCTCCAACCATTCCCACAGATCTGTGTCATCCTGAAAAATTGGCGTTGGTTTGTGAGCTGCACTCAACGCATGGACAAGTACTGCATATGATTAAATTGTTACTTAAAATCAGCTACTCGTTGAACCAACCTGTTTCCAAGGTGTGCTAAGTTTTCCTTCATGGTGGCCTGGGTGGGGGATAGAATTTCATGCAGTTTCCTTAATGGCGGTGTGTAGCTTGGAGGGTTTGCTATCTATTTTTTCTTCTCCAATCACTGTGTAGCACCAAAAATGATATGACTGCGTTTGCAAGTTAGAGCAAAAGATTTGGGGATTGTGTTGCATCACTGTCCAATTCTGTTGTGACGATCTCTTCATTAGCGCCACTGACATCATGAGGGAACACTTCCCCCATCTTTTGTATGATGGTTGAGGCACACAAGATTTGGTTTCTAGAACCAATGACACCTTTCCAACATCCTACGAAATTTCCATTAATGCTGTGCAGTAATACAAAATCCACCCAAAACCAAAACTGGTAGAAAAACCCGCCAAGTTTCCAAAAAAAGGTCGGCATTTGAAGGTAGTGATATCATTCCACCAGGGAAAGGCCGCCAAGGTTAATCCTATTAGCCAAGTTAATCGCACATACTAATAGTTCGAAAGTTAAATGAAAACTAGAAGATTGCTACTAGCGGATAATGAGCGCATAGTGCACAGGCTAGTTGGCTCAGTCACCGTACAGTATTGCTCTAAAAGTCCAGTATTGTTTGGAAAAAGTCGATGCCTGAATACTGTTCGGGGAATGAGAATTTTATTCAGGGCCATGGCCCAAAGCCATACGGCCTACATGCATCAGACTACAATTAATAAACTGCAACCATAACTCTCCTAAGCAATTAAATGGGGAAATTGACATTCACATATCTTCATCTTTATTCACTGTAACTTACAGTCAACAAGAAATAACTCACATGCGCAGTAGTGCATAGTTGCAATACTAAATGCAAGGGGCACTTTTATCAGAAGGGAGAAATCTGCCTCATTACACCATATTGACAGGAGCAAAACTCATAATGACCCCAAAAAAACAAAAAGAAATATACCAACAGAAATCACAATTTTTAATATATTTTTTTAATATAATGAATGATTTCTCGAAGCACAAAATGTTTATATGTGCTAACTACAATACTAAAACAAAATATAAACTAACAAAATGCAATAATTACACGCATCATAAACACTTAAACCTAGAATATACTAAGGGGATCCAAGTAACTACACAAGTGAACACGTATAAATGTGTTATGAATTTCTAAGTGTGATACGAAAGTAACAGATGTAGCTAATTTTGTAAGTCGTGGTGTCTCAGTTTCTGCAGTTTCATTATTATATATTTGTTGCAATTAGATTTAACCCGTTGGGCAAGCTATTGAATTTATGACGCGCGTAGTATTTTTCTTCATTTTTCCATATAAATTCCTTCATAAAAGTAACTGTAAGTATACTTTCCTTGCGAACCATGAAACTGGCAGTGAGCACAGGCGAATATAAAAGCAATAAATTTGTCTCTCTGAAGAGTCCTAATAAAACCCACTAGGCATGAAAGACGAAGAATTTAATTTTGGGCACAATGTAAAAATTGTTTCCCCTATTTAGCTGTTCAACAAGACAAAACAGTGATGAGAATTTATAGTATATATATATTTGGCTTGTAAGGATGCATTCTTTTGTGTTCAGACCATATCAGGGATCAAGGTGGCCCGATTGACAAGACCCAATCGGAACGCAGTAAATTATGACGTCATGACCGTTCAGCAACACGGCCAATGGGAATGCAGTATGACGCAGTGCCCATTTCTGCCATTTCTGTCCAACCTTATCGGCTATTTTCAATCTGTCCAAGCCTTAACAAACGATGTTCAACGAATTCAATCGCAAGCGACTTCAATAATTGCAAGCGAGTTCAATTGCAAACTTCTCGCAGCAAATAACGTGTCGCCATCTATCGTCGTAGCCACCCGTTAACATATATTATGGCTGTAGAAAAGATTCCACTTGAAGAAAATGGAATCCACCAGCTGTCAACAAAATCGAAAAATTCGCCAATTTTTAGGCACAAGAATTCTGCTCTCCACAGCATCAGTTTGACAAAACGATGCTAGCATTTCTTAAAAGCCATTTATAGCCAGTGTTTTACAGCTAGATAAACTAATTGAGACTTATCGCAACGCTACAAAACCAGATGCAGATCATCTTTGGAAAGATTTACATGAGACTAGATTAGAGACCGGTCATTATTTTTCTTTGGGAGGGAGCCCGCAGGAAATTGGGGAAGGGAGTGGGGACATGGATTTTTTGAACCCTCTCGAGGTGGGTAGGGGGGGGGACATAATATTTGTAGGCCCTTCAAAGACAGACACAAATTAAATATTAACCAAACTGGGAGGAAAAACTAATTTTTGGACCTGAAAAATGACACTTTCAGCAACAAGATATCTAAAAATGCAGCTACTTCTGGAGGCCCCACAGACGCCCCCCCCCCCCTCCCCAACTATGTAAGTTTTTATAAAGTTTGATGTTATGTATAGTGTCATCCGGTGATGGTTCTTTAAAACCCCTTTTGAAAAGCGTTTGTGACTGTGGAGTATTTTTCATGCTGCACGTTGAAGACGTGTTGATGATGTACTGGCTGACTCGAACTGACTTAGTTGCTCCAACATGTATTTTCTTAAATCCAATTTAATTCTACCGCAATGATTCATGAATCTAGGTAACAAAGGTGATTTTAAAGAACATTGTTTGAATGTTTTGAAGAACATAGTTTCGTTTTTCACACAATTGGGACACCCGGCGATGCTAAGGTTACTTTGTAACTAGTTCAGATGAACCCATTTATACTTAACCTGAAAAGACATCAGAACAGCTTATCTTTTTCGGTGAGGGGGCTGAATATTTTTGGAGCTTAGTTCGTTTTTTCAGGATCTTGGAGTGAAGAGGTCATCGGACACCACCACTGGACATAAATAGTTACCGACCACTTAGAGTGATAACTTAGAGTGAGTCTGCTTGTTACTGCAGACCAACAGGATTTCCGCTCGTCGGAATGACATGCTAACTTGCAGATGGACGAGGTTTGCACCTTTACGCCACCAGGTCAGTTGGGGATTCGAGAGACCAGCTCAATTCCGCGTTTAGTCCAGGTTAGGTCGCGACCCCTCTCAGAAACCTAATCCCCCTCCAATTGCAGTTCGATCTGTTTCTCTGCGGCAGGCCGATATCACCGGCATTGACGTCGAAACGCCCGCCGCGATTGGGTTTTGGGTCGTCGTTGTGGGGTTGGGGGGGGGGGTTGACGTTTGCGATTGGCCGCTGGGTTTGATTCATCAGGGTGATCCTCATTCATCAAAACTTCAGACGAGCGCTGCAAGGAAACACGCCCGTTGCCATGGAAGCAACAATCGAAGGGCGTAGCTGGCGCCGCGTGGTGATGGATGATCGCACTAGCACAACGTCACAGCCACGCCTCGACTCGGGTGTCGGATTAGTCTCGCCTAATACAGCGTTCGTGTGCTGTGCACAAAGTGCAACCAAGAAAATGACCTTACTCTCCCACCCGTACAACCTCCCTTGCCGCCGCCACCCCTACCAGGCACACCCCATTTTCAGCCGTTCCCCTCACGCCCTAACTCTTCAAGTTTGCCTGAAGCTCCTGCTATACACCCACCCCCTACACCCCAAACCCCTCCTCCCCTCCCCAACCCCCTCCACCCACACCTGCTTGACATGCAACGTCTTAGTGAAGCTGTAAGACATGACTAACTGCGTGCCTTCGACGCTGCCTGGATTCGTAAGGCGAGTTGCGTTTTCAAAACACTAACCGTTGAACGTTGCGTGAATTCACAATGGCAGAACGGGTGCAGGAGGTGGCAAAACAGTTAGCCAAATCCCCCGCAAAAGCGCTGCCCGTTGAGAACTAGGTAAGAACGAGTGCCGTTACAACCATTTCGTGATAAAGCGGTTTTCATTATTTATTCATGTGTATAAAAGATAGCATTTCGTGCGCGGAAAAGTGATGCGGGGCTGGGTGGTGTTGTTGTCGCCGTTGGGCTGGAGAAATGTTTCGTTCATTCGGAGGTATATGGAAGGAATCGGCATTAAAACTCATTTTCGGATTGTTGCGGAGATCAGAAAATGCGGGAATCTATACCAATAAAAACGTTTAGGATGAGTGTGCGTGTATGCATGTTTGTACTCATACTACTCCGAAAGTAAGTACCCTACGAAGATGAGGGTAGTGCCAAACGAAAGAAAATTAAGTTACGCTTCTAATACACCTGTATTCATCACTGTAACATCATTTTTCGAGCCTCACATATGAGAAAAACTGCTCTGGGAAGTGTTTGAGGGTGTCAGACTTCCATCAAACATTTATTGTTCAGGGAACCGGAGGTACGTGTATGGAACAAACCTCGCATGGACGGTTGGTATATCGTATGGACCAAACATCTCAAAAATGTGTTTATTGAAAAAAAAATTTTAAAGTGCCATCGTAAATTCCCCCCAAAAATTTAATTATAAAGTGTAAAAAGAAACCTGAGATAGTGCTTATATAGTTTTACCAATGAGAGAAAGAAATTTGCGAAGTTCGAGATCCGAAATTAGGTACTCCCTGACATGAAAAAAAATCACAAGGTACGTGTGAAGAACGGTGATTTAATTTGCAGCAAATATTACGATATTCTGGCCTCGTGTAATTAAAAACACACACGAAAAGATGAGCAAATCGTTCCAACATCTAACCGCCTCCGCCATCTTATAAAGTTGTGCACAATGCCACGTGGGAAAGGTAATGATGGCTGAGCATCTTAGGACTGAACAATTTTCTTGAAGGTATTAGCAATTTCTAAGGCCATGAGTCCCTGCTACTGCTTTAGGAAAATCATAACTCCCACTTGGATGGGTTTTGACTTACGACAAGATTAGCGAGAGCATCATCCCACCCTCGGAAACGGTGAGCCCTCCTCGTCATTCCATCCCTGTAATGGCAACCAACCTGTGTGGTACGCCTAGAAATCCTACTTTGGCAGTGGCCTCTGGCCAACGTCAGGAACCTATCCAGGCCTTCCATTCAAGGGGCATTTCTTGTAGCCTTCCAGAAAAGCTGACATCCCTGCCGAAAGATACTTGCAGGAGTTTTGCATCCTTTCAGACAGCTTAAAAGTGGAAGGTCATGTTCTTCCCTGATGGAACAAAGACTGATTCATCTGTCATGCTATACCACAGGCTCCCTTCAATATTTTCTTTGTATACACAGAATTATGTGTAGTTGGTCATGCCCTTAGCTTTGTTGCTAGATCGCCACAGCGCCATTTTTTTTTTTAATCTATAATTCACGCAATCCCATACTACCCATTACATTTAGACGATAATAATAATGAGTTTTCCACAGACGGTGGAGGGAATATGGAAGGACTGGTAAGCACTAATTCCATTCCCAAAACAGTAGAAGGTCGGCTAATGCCTTCTTTTCAACACGTTGGTGAGAGGAAGACCGTTTAGTACATGTTTAAAAACAGACACGGTTCGTGCGGACACAGCCTCCTCCGGCAATGAGTTCTAAGCCGGAATACGGCCATTTAGTCTGGTTGTGGGGGGGTGGGGGGGATCTCAAGTTTCCATGTGTGACCTCTAGTCTAGTTACACTCGCAGAACGAACATCGAAAAATGGCAAATCAACAGAAAGAAAACCATGTAAAATTTTAAAATAAGCAGAAGGTCAAATTTTAATCTTTGCAGTTCAAGTGTTTCCTACCTCGTAACACTCAAACGTGTTTCAGGAGACAAGTTTCTCAGGGCAGGCAGACCTTTCGTGAAACGACGCTGGCCCGTTTCCACCAAATCAATATCCCTTAGCAAAGCTGGGGACCACACGGGGATTGCATATTCTGAAAGATGGCGCAGGAAGACCTTGACCACCCAAACTTTTTTTACGGAGATTTTCCTACGTAAAGCAACGTTTACGACAGCAAGCCGACAAAAAAGCCGCTGCCGTAATTTTGTGGCAATACAGAAAGGGTTTAGGTTTGGAGTGAACCAAATGCCAAGGTCTCGAACCTCGTCCACATCGGGCATAAGGTGCAAACTAACAAGTAGGAATGGCTGTATCCGTTACACGTGGACATACTCTTACCTTACCAAAATTTTTATTCTAATGCACGGAAGTACTTTTCTAACCGTATTGCTGTACCATTGAACAACTTACCGAATCATCCTACTTCTTCAAACTCCATCTGACATTGAAGGTGTTGTATAGTGTGATAAAATGATTAACA
>JAHWFP010112039.1:56037-93493 GCA_023313725.1 Lithobius niger
GTGAGAGTTGCACACTAACACATTCTAGTCTCAGGTATGCGATTGATGTCTATAGAAACGCAACCAAAACGTGCCAACCTAAGTTACGAAAAATCAAAACAAAATTCTAAAAGCACTTTTTAGAACCAAAATAAGAAGAAATAATTAAAGAATCAAGGATATTATGAAAAAAAAAAACATAATATTCTGAGCAGTGCTTACCTACTTTTATTTTACCTTTACCTGCACATATCTGGCTTTTTACAGATCCTTGTCCGAAATGGTGAGGGAAGTGTACATGTACGGGTTTTTCTCCGGTTGTCGCCCGCATGTTGCACGAGGGTTTCCTCCGGGTACTACGGTTTCCTCTTTCATGCGGCAAAAAACAACTGACTTACACTGACTTACAACTGACTTACAACTGACAGTGACAACTGACAACTGACAGTGACAACTGACAACTGACACTGACAACTGACATGACTTACAACTGACTTACAACTGACTGGCAAAAAACAACTGACTTACACTGACTTACACTTTACATCTGCCGCTTGGGCCTTCAAAGAGCTCTTTGCTTATTGCCCGATACATACTATACTATACTACAGGGTGGTCCATAAAGTACTGGGAAATATAGGCCAAAAATAGGCCTATAATAGGCCTAAAGTAGCTTTAAAGTTCCTTCAGAATCCGGGAATACGGGACATTATTTCTTTCCTTTTTTCCCATTTTGTTTCATTTAGAATCCATACGACATGAGAGATTCGATGAGATCCCTGCCCGCAAGCTGTGAAGACCTAGTATAGGCCTAGTATAAGGCCTATTTTAGGCCTATTTTAAGCCTATATTGTTTCAGTGCTGTATGGGCCACCCTGCATACTATACTATACTATACTTATAATCACCAAACTTGGCAACTAAAACAACATGAATGTACAAGGAAAGTACAAAAGCAAAAAATATTGCCGTCTGAAGAGTCCTAATGAAACCCGTAAGACGTGAAAGATAAAGGATTTAATTTTCGACACAATGTAACGATTTTTTGTCTTGTTCACCCTGTTCAGCGAGACCAAACAGTGATGAGAATGATCATTTTCCCAACAGGGTTAAATGGAAAAATCTCTTGGATAATTTGGAATTCAACTGGAGTGAGAGGAAGACACATCACTTGCAACGTGGCGTCATCATGATTGCTACGATTTGTGGGTGTCCAACTCTTGATGTTTTTATTGGGATACTATGTTTTTAATTTTAAGAATACCACACACTGAACCTTTTACGTGTATAGTAAATCACTTGCTGGCCCCGGCGTAACATACGCCATTCTAGCAAACAGACACCACCCACCACCTGACGCCCTCCAACCACTACCCTCAAATCCCCGCACACTCCCGTCAGGCCCTCCGTGCCCCCCCCCCCCTCTCCCCCCAAAACTGAAATGCAAAGCCTGTGCCCACCTGCTCGCTATACCGGGCGTAACACGCACCGGTCTAGTTTCCCAGTTGCCGCCAAGTATTATAATATATGTTTCGCAACGTAAGTTTGCACAAAACACGGTTAATTTTTAGTATTCAGCACTTTTGTGTCGTTTCGTGTGATAATAGACACCAAGCGGGAAATAAGAGCTCTAATTGTCCAATCCTTTACGCTGCTAAACGGTTGTATTACGGTTGTATTACGGCTGTATAACAGTTGTATTACGGTTGTATTACGGTTGTATTATGGCTGCGTTACGGTTGTATTGCGGCTGTATTACGGTTGTATTACTGCTGTATTACGGTTGTAATACGGCTGTATTACGACTGTATTATGGGTATATTATGGTTGTATTGCGGTTGTATTATTGCTGTAACGGATGTATTATGGTTGTATTACAGCTGTATTACGGTTGTATTATGGATGTAGTACGGTTGTATTACGGTTGTAATATGGTTGTATTACGGTTGTAATATGGCTGTATTATGGCTGTATTACGGGTATATTATCGTTGTATTACGGTTGTATTACGGCTGTATAACAGTGGTATAACGGTTGTATTATTGCTGTAACAGATGTATTATGGCTGTATTACGGCTGTATTACGGTTGTATTACGGATGTAGTACGGTTGTATTACGGTTGTAATATGGCTGTATTACGGCTGTATTGCCTCTGCATCACAGCTGCATTAGAACTGTATTACGGCTGTATTATGGTAGTATTACGGCTGTATTACGGTTATATTACGGCTGTATTACGATTGTATTACTGCAGTATTAAGGCTGTATTACGGCTGTATTATGGCTGTATTAGGGCCTTACGGTTGTATTACGGCTGTATTACGGTTGTATTACGGTTGTATTATGGTTGTGTTACGGCTGTATTTCGGTTGTAAATTAGAAAAGAAAAGATTCAACTTGCTGGGAATTGCATCAGCTGGCAAGAAATAAACAAAAATCGTACATTTTTAGGTTTAAGAAACCCGCCCTCACAGTATCTTGACTAAGGACTCCATTTTTTTTTTGTCCCCTGAAGCTAGCTAAACGGCTGATTCCAGAAGCAAGCTCCGTAGTGAATACGGCGTTAGTGCTGTACAGTTCACTAGCACAGACGTCTTAAAAACAAAATTAAATTTTAGCGGTGGGAAGGAAAAACCAAAGATTCAAACCGAAAATCTTTCGTTTGTGGTAGGGAATGAAGTATGTCTCACCCCTGTCAGCAATTCAATTTAAAATTGATTTTCCATCGATTCGTTTATCAGTCACTGCAAGTTTGCATGCTATTAAATGATTGGTTGGTGTGGTAATTACGTATTAATAGGTGGTGTGATCACGTTTCAGGGTGTTATTATGTCGGCCGACTGACAGATGTCAACACATAAATGACATTCATAACTACATTAACACAGGATTGGTGCGATAGCAGTAGTCGTTTAGAAAAATAACCTTCAAATAATCAGTCCAGTAGAGATTGGTTACCGATTAACTGATTTGAAAACTATTGGTTTCCTAACAGCCTGAGACGATTGCCATAAATTGGATTCAGGAAAAAAAAACCGCTTTGCACTGTTTGTAGCGTCAAATATTGGTAATAGTGACTTATTACTAGTTAATTAATCACTGCCCGGCGTAACAACATGGCCCATGGTTCAACGTATGTGGCGCGGGTGGATAACAAAATGTTTTTTTTTTTTTAAATTTCAAATCGTAATAGAGCGAAAAATGTGGACCTCCTAATCATTATCACAAAAAGGAAAAAAATCTAAAAAAAATTGTTTAAGGTTCTCACCTGGGTCTAAATTTAATATTATAAGTCAATGGAAAAAAGATCGCTAATCTGCACAAATGACTTTTGACTATTTTAAAATACAGCTTTTCACATTATCTCATTTTGTACTCTCAGAGACCACTAAATGAAAGCAACAACAGAAACGGTTTTTTTTCCAGAAAACATTGAGAAGTATCGTCTCCCCGCCCCCCTCCTCCCCCCAAAATAGGGTAAAAAACATTTTCCCCTGTTTTATGTCGTAAATTAAAACGAAGTTTTTAGGGACAAAGTAATTTTTTTAATTTAATTCTGGCTTCTTGTAGTGGTTTCTGAGAGGACCAAATGAGATAATGTAAAACGCTATATTTTAAAATAGTCAAAAATCATTTTTTTTCAAAATGAGCAATTTTTTCCATTGGTTTATAATGTTAAACTTTAGATCAAGGTGGGCAAATCCTGGCTAAGTTACTGTCAGTCAGTGCCTAGCAAGGTATGAAGGCCTGATGTGCAAGATGTTGGGTTTGAATCCCAGTTGGGGCAGTTATAGTTTTTCTCAGATAATAGTCTCCGCGCAAGGCTAACAGTTAATGCAGTCTATATTTCGTTCATTGGTGACAAGTTTAAATGACCTACGTTCACCTAGTATGAATTAGTACCGATTAGCCATACGTTCTCTTTGTTCACTTCATTGATCAAGTTTTGATGACCTACGTTCACCTATGTGGTTCACAACATAACTGACGGGGACGAAATTGGGAACGGGAGTTTTAGATTGTTGGTAGCTGAAATGGCGGATGAGATATTGATCCAAAACCTAACACTCAAAGCTTCTATAAACCTATATGGAGGAATAATGTTATCCCAAAAGTGGTACAGATTCATTATTGTGTATTTATTAGCTCGCCTGAATTGAGGGTTCGGGTAAAAAAAAAGTTGCAAGAGGGATAAACGTTTGGTTCGGGTTGGTTTTGACTATAAGTCCAAAGTACTGAATTTAAGTTGAAATGGTATAATTAATAAAATACAAGCTTTACAGAGCGGGATACGGCTAATGCCATCATTGTATAAAATATGGGTTTGATTCTTAAGTTGGGAGGGGTCACGGGGGAATGTTCTAATTAAATGGCCTAAAAGGTATCTAAAACGGTGATTGATTCGGCAATGGGTCGGTTGGGAGATTAGGGGGGAAGTAAAGTGAAAAGCTAAAATACAAGCCAAATATCACACAGGTCTTGGAGTTACAACTGATTGCTCATAAAATGTCAAACGTATAACCGGGTTTCATTGTTAAAAACAAGGGATGATAATCAACCACAATTTCCTGTCTTGAATGCTACAAACATTCTCGAGATCTGGAGACAGAGTCGGTGTTGGTATTGGTATTGAAGATAGGCAAACGTAAACAAGCTCTCTACATTGCCTCATCGATCTTTGACAATTTTCCGAACGGTTTTTCGCGTACTTGATGGTCAGAATACCAAGTTATAGCAACGAAACCAGGCCTACCCAAAGCGTAATTTAATTATCTTTCATGTGGCGTTTCTCTCATCTTTGCTGCTGCCTTAGTTCAAGAGGAGTAAAGCTTCACGCATACGCGCATATCCTACGTTATTATTAATACTTATTACTGTACGGATAGACATCACTTGACTTTATTGCAATACATTAAAAGGCAGCTGTTTAAACGAGGTGGCAAAGAAATTTACAGACCAGCAATTCCTCATCATGAAAGAAGACTTAAAATCATGTGACCAACATTATTTTGCTATCCACCCAATGAACCAATACCAGAATTAAATTTTGTACAAATATACCTTCCCACCTAAGTATATCTACATCATTAAAAAACGTATGATGTGCGTGCGTGTGTGTAACTCTACTCCTATTGAAACAAGGCGTCTACAAAGATGGGAGTGGATAAAATGAAATATACTTAAATTGCGCTTCCGTTAGGCCTATTTTTTAGGCCTAAAATTGCGCTTCCGTTAGGCCTATTTTTAGGCCTATTTTTTAGACCGATTTTTTAGGCATATAACTTAATTTTATGGCACTCAAATACGCGAAAAAAGCTGAAAAAATAACGTCAAAGTTTTTTTTTTTTGCCTTCATGACGTTTGTTCATGACGCCATAGTTTGTTCATGCAGCATGGAGCATGAAATCGACGCCAATGGAGTGAGCAAAGAAAACGACATGGCTATAGTTTCGTGAATTATACGTGGCTCCGAGAATAAACTTAAAACAATTTTCCTCCTCCTCTTGTTTCTGCAAAATAATGAACTTCACAGAATGTTCTGAACTTGATAAGCAACGTGATCAGAACGGTGATTTTCGGTAAATATTTCATTGCATGTATCGGTTTGCTTAAAGAGGGTATACCTACGCTGACCAAATCGCCACACTCGAACATAAGAAAACATCTAAACGACGTTACAGTCCGGAATTGGTTCGGAATGGAAACGACCCCAACAGAAATCGAAAAAAAAACCCTATCAGAAATTACTTTTTAAAGAAACAACATTAATTGCTGGTGGTTCCTCACGTCATCTTTTATCTACGTCCACTTATCCTTCAACTTAGATTAGATATTTACATGTGTTAAATATTTTCTCGTCGTTTCACAGCTCATGGGAGCCTCCAACGCGAGTGGAAATGCTACCATTTTGGTTTTCACCATCACTCGTCGAGTCATCATTGATTTATTTATATGAATTCGGACAGGATGGCCAGGTAACTGCAGTTGATAAATTTTCTATAACAGCATTGGGTTCTCATATCGATTTTCCGAGTGCAATTCAACAAACGGTATAGTTTAAGGTTAAAGGTTCAGATCATTTGACCAATGAACTTAACTGAATTAGTGTGGCAGTGACAGCCCGTCAAATTAGCCCTATCACCAAAATCATAATAGATATGGTTAGGGAATCAGATCGTCGCTTGACTGGAGTACTGACACTGCTAGCTGTAAATAACCTATTACGCCAGTTTCACGTCTTTATTTAAACTATTCATGGTATTAAAGAATCACAAGCAATAGCTGCTGAAGTGAAAGTCAGTGGACAATAATCCCCCCCCCCCTACACAAACAACCTCATCACAAAAGCAGTTAATCTTGTTTGCGTAAGGGTCACACACAATAAAAATGAAACACATTAAAAAAAACTGCAATAGGTCACAGGTTTACCCAAAACTGCACGATGTATACGACACAATTCAAAGAACAAAACTAAAATTAAATTAACATTTACAAGAAATAGAAAACAAAGGTATAAAACTATATTCACAAGCAACACTTTCACAATAAAATATTGAGCAACATGCATTAAATGAAATTAACTTCTGCATTAAAATTAGGGCGTCTCCAAAAAGGGTAAAAAGGGTTTTGTAGCGTTAGATTAAAGCACCCCAAAAAAACGAATGTGCTGAAAGTTTTCGTATCTTTCCTTAGTCCCTTTTCCCCCTCACGTGCTTCTAGTGTATAACCGTTTCATGGGATCCCGTTTCACCGAATTTTAATTTTAATAGAGGAAGAGTTGGGAAGGTGGGCACCGAGAGCTCTTTGGCTCTTTAGCTTTTTCCCCAAACTTAATCCCAATTTCAGTCGAATTTCTTGCTCTCCCAATTGTTCTATTTTGATGCTGAAACCAGGGAAAGGTTAGGGTTTCCTTTGGTGGGTATTTTCTTTTCGTGATTTTTTTTTACCCAACTTTACGTTTCTTTCTCGGGCCCTTTTTTTAAGGCCCTTTTCAAAGCCTCTTTTTTTTTTTTTCAAAGGGTGAAACGTGGGTTAGCTGTGCAATGTTAACGGGCTTTAAGTTAAGCTGTTTTCATTAGGCCTAACATCGTCGGATCTTTTTCAAATTTAATAAGAGAATGTATTTTGACCTTGGGAGTTCGTTTTTCGGGTTTTGGGCGTTAAGACCATTTTTAGGCGTATTTCAATTTTACTATTCAGTAAAAATTCTGCCTCATAGAAGCCATTTTCAATTTTCAATGTTGTGTATAAAAACAATATTTTCTGCTGTTTTTTTTCCCCATACTCTTCTTATTAACACTAGGACTCGTCATTTTTGACGGGGTTTCAGCTAGTAACATAATATCATTTAAGACCATTGATTCACTTGTGAAAGATAGTTTTATCCTGGATGGTAACTGAAAACTCTAGAGAGACTGTCTTAATTTTTCTTAACAAGTGTTAATTGGGTTGTCTCCTAATGTGTCTTTCACCAGGAAATGTTAGCTATTGTTTTCCCTAATTAACCACGCAAATGTACTGCAAGTAATAATTATTTTTATCACCCAGGTCGGCTCCAGTGCGCCAGCAATAACAATTGATAATAAAAATGAATTTTTTGTTATCGGTTCATGCTCAAGTCATTATAGTTCTTTTTGTTACACTTCGTACATATTCATGCGATTGTCACATCCTTCCCTTTAAGGTCCCCGCGTACCAAGCGACCAAGCCGCGCGACCAGGTCACTGCGGTTAACGAGAATGCTTGCGATATATAATAATAATATGTTCGTTGCAAACGCAACGGGAATGGCAAGGACCTGGTGGTCACTAACTGCCATCCGAAGTTAGAACAAAAAATTAAAATTACAGAAGTTTAGAACTTCATGAGTTTAAAACGAAGACAATGGCCTGGCTACAGAGGAAGGGTAGATGGTATTGGGTTGGTGTCACGAATGCCTTACCACCAAGGTAAGACCTACCAGGGACACAATGGTCCCCGATGGCATCGCCAAACGTGAGGGACAAGTGAGGGGAAAAGCTGTTTCTTAAAAATAAAAATAAAATGCATCGTAGTTTAAAGCTTGGCCTAAACCAATTGTCAATCATTAACAAGATAAAAAACAATACAATAAAAAAGTTTTAAAACCAAGTTGAAGGTGAAATGTATATGTAGCACCGCGCACTTGGCCGACATGGCCAGTTAGTCGCAGCGGCCACTGGGATCCCGGATGGCGTGCAGGCGACCACAGGGCGACCATACTTGCTCCGTGTTCATTCTTCACCACGTGATCGAGAATTATCAACGAAAAACGGACGTGGCCACTCAGCACGCCGTCGTGTTTTCTGGCCGCGATGACCACTAGCCGCACGACTTGGCCGCCCAGTACGCGGGAGCCCTTAGGAGGCAGAAAGTGTAACGGAAAGGGCTGCAATGGTTTGAGCAGCCGATATATTAGGATCATTATATTGTCAAGTTTTTTTGTGGTTTACTGGAGCCATCCTGGTGCTTTACTATCTTCTCCCCAGCGAAAATGTTATTCAAATTCAGCGTTCATGTGTGTACCACTTCATCCGCATGAATGACCCACCAATGAACAGAGCAATGCTATTCAACGGCCTATTGTGAATTATAATGAAAATGTTTGTATGCAGGCTAAACGTAAATAACCCAAGCCATACGTCACTAATTAATATTCATGTGCAGTTCACAGCAAAAACATTAAACAAAACCGTTTAATTCTACGAATAAAAAATGATAAGAACTAAATAATAAGTCAGTGTACTAGCTCGACATTAGCATCCGAACTATTATTCTGGCCTTGTCATGGTGATTCAATCCAGGCTTAGCTTCTTGTAGGGTATGCCATTTCTCGGAAGCAAAACCTTTGTAATTTGCACTTGGGCTCCCTACCTCAGAATGGCGTGATGCTACCTCGCAACACCTGGATGAAATCACCATAACCATGAAAATGAAAATGGCATTCAAATTTGTCGTGTTCAATTAATTTCATGTTCTTGGCTTTCATATCGTGTTCAAATGTCAAAGGTTCTAACGTAGGGAATTGGTACATTCTGCAAACGGATTTAGTCCCTACTTAATACTCATTGCAGAGCAACCATGAGATTTGCCTGGTTATGGTGATGCAATCCAGGCTTAGCTTGACGCAGGCCATGCCATTTCTCAGGCGGGGAAACCACTGCACTCTGCACTCTATCTTCCTACCTTTGCTGTCTCGTGAAACCTAGTTTAAGTGGCATTACCCAGGCAAAACTGACAGTTGTCCTGCACTAAATATTAATAAGCTATTCGACCCGTGTGCAGAATGTGCTAATTGTTTACACTGGGACCTTTAAGAGTTGAACATGACATTAGAATTTTAGCACGAGTGCATTACAGACACAGACAATGTCTACCAAAACATTTCTTCGCTGTAGGCCTACTCAATTCACCTTCCGTTGTTGGTAGCCTCAAACATTTACAAACGTGGAGTTAGTGTCTTAATGTTCTACAAATAACAAACAACAAATACTAGCACTAAAACATTAATATATTGATATGAGGAGCTACGAATAACATTCAATTTGCAACATTCAAACCAGATGCGGATTTTCTCAGTTCACTCAAAGAGTGCTTTAATTTAAGAACATATCAATTCATTGTATTTTTACAATCAAGTCGCGTAGCTGTACCATTCATTTACCAAATTTGTGTACCTGTAAACTTTTAGCACCATGATGGAGTCATCGATAAATCCTAACATCAACAAACACATCCTGCACCTTTAGGTTTCACCACCCAAAACGTAAAGTTCAGATTTACTGGACGCTATGGTAACTCTCCCTCCTTATCGACCAGTTCATTTTCTTACACCGTACCTTATTTCTTATTAGGGTTCTTTTTTACCGTGTTCATTCTTTCGTTCTTTCTTTGAAGACGGTCATTGGTTCTCTCCGCTGGCTCCTGCTGCCCAGCCATCCACACACACACACACACACACATACACATTCTCCATTCTTTCAGATGGCCACACACACAACAACTTACGACCGGATATATCAACTGCTTGGTCATCGGTGGTGGCCAAGCTTAACGAGACACCTAACCCAAGATTACTACCATCCCTCCACCTCGCCAACCCCCCAACCCCTACCCTCAGCCACTCGGCCAAGTTCCAGGCTCAAGATTTATACCATCTAAAGGCAGCTCTATCGCCAGGCCAGTCTGCCATCTCAGTTACTCATCTCATAGAAGAGAGAGGGGGAAAAAATTGGTGGGCCTCAAATCTCCCGTTTACACCCTTGAAGGATGGGATGTCTGCCTTCAACGAGGTTCTGTGCCACTGCTGCCTGGAATGCCTTTGCACTTGCCGACCGACTTCAGAGGGAAGCTTTAGGATACCAATATCTTGCGGTATCCGTACAGCAGTGGCAATCACGACACATCCAAAAAACAAATTTATTGCAGGTTGGTGGTGTCTATTTTTTATGAAAAAAAAGACGAATAAACTTTAAAGTGGAGCACGCGCCAAGGGTAACAGGTAACATTTCTCTGAGTTGCTATACCACGCGCAATGGCTGTTTGCTGTGACGTGCATATCACATGACTGGGCTAGTCCAATCAGACGGCCAAACAGCCGTTGTTCTCGTTCGTCATTGGCTAACTCATGGTGACGTCACAGCAAACAGCCATTGCGCATGGTATAAGTAAAGCAGGTTATTACACAGTTTAACCGAACCATGAAAATTTACTCAATTTTGGTACTTACCGTACCGTCGCAGATCCTCTTCTCATTTCATGTTAAAAGAAAATGGGGGAGGAGGGGGGGGATTTTTTTTTTTTTTTTAGCCGTCTCAA
Source organism: Lithobius niger (assembly GCA_023313725.1). Classification (NCBI taxonomy): domain Eukaryota; kingdom Metazoa; phylum Arthropoda; class Chilopoda; order Lithobiomorpha; family Lithobiidae; genus Lithobius; species Lithobius niger. Next base: position 66,854 of record JAHWFP010112039.1, read on the forward strand.
CACGTTTTTATTCTCCAAAAACATTTTTAAACCACGTAAAACGGTCGGTGTTAAAGCGGTGGCCATGTTCCGGAATACAGAGTATCACGAAAAGGTGACTTTGAGAAAACGGAAAGTAATGTTCCAACCTATGCTGCCTTGCTCGCGTTGCCGGCACTTCTTCAGTTTAGGTGGAAAGTTTTTGGTTGCGGCTTCTGATGTTATGTGTTGAGCCGTCGCGAGCGCGGTAGCGCGAGCGACGCACGTAATTCGGAAAGAAATGAGGCAGAAAAATAATTGCCGTTTCTTTCATTACGATGCAAATCAGGTTTTCCTGCTACTGTCGTTTTACGTGTTTTCAATGTTTTATTTTTACAACTTAAAACGCAATTCCCCCAGGGTTTTTTAATGTGATGTGAGAAGAGGATGAAGATCTGCGTCGGTTAGTAAAAAAAAATGAGTGATTTGGAATGGTTAGGTTAAACTAATTATCGCAAAGCACTCACTTGTAAGACCTGTTTGTATCAGATGGTAATTGCTGAAAACAAACAGATCGAAGAGGATACCAGGTCTTGCTTTAACAGTAATAGGCCTTTCCTTTCTCTTAAAATAATAATAAAAAAAAATTAGCGTACAGCATTTTAATGTGATCAAGAGAAAGAATTTGATGTATACCAATTTTAGTACACTTTCTTGACCCTAGATGCGCCTGGTTGGGGAACTGTGTTAAAAGGACATACCTTCTCACTAATTTCGAGCATCCTGTTAGGAATATAGCAATCCTGTTTCTCACGAGGGAAAAAAATAGGAAAATGAATGCCCTTTCAACATTTACTCACTTCTGAACTAATGTTGCAAACCTGCGTCATACAGGAAAGCCAACCGGGACTATAACCGGTACCTATAAATGATTTAACTTGTATGCGTATATATTTTTTATTTTTTCCCTAAATAGAGCAAACATTTGATTTTTTTAATGCCAATTTAACATAAGCACAAAACTGTATTGGTTTTAGCAAGCTAAAAAGCAGAAATTATTCTGCTGAATTTTATTTATTATCATTCTGCTGAATTTTAGGCCAACCTTAAAATCGTAAAGCGGTGAACTGTGAAATTCAACCCTCCAAATTTTTTTTTTTTTTAAGTTTTAGCCCAATCCTCCGTAATGGGGAAATTAGCAACTGTATTAAGGGTGTGGTAATTATTTAGTTAGTAATTCAAGCCTGGAACTTCATCCTCAGTATTGTGTGGCATCAGCGTGTTCCCTTTTACGAGAAACAAGTGGCCTTTTGCTTTTCCCAAAATAGACTTCCCTACATTTTTCACAAGCGAAGATATAGCCTACACAATTCCCCTCGTGTTGCGTTTACATAAATCATCTGTGAGTTACGATGACTACAATGATGATTCCAATAGAAAGGAATTTTATTCCTGCACTGTACCAAAACAATGGTGATGTCGACTGGATGTAATTGGTACGAAAGACGATGAAATCGAAACAAAAAAATGTAAAACTGATGAACATTGTTTATTTTACTTGGGCATATCTACTTCTTTTCCATTCAAGAAGAATCCTATTCGATTTCTTGTCTGATTATCTGACCTACAGCTAAAGAACACGCCAAATTTATTGATTCACCTTACTGGTCATAGTGGCTGAGCGGTGAGAGAGCTCAGTCTGGTTGCTGGAAGGTTTGCGGATCTGGTCGGCCCCCTGGAAAGGGGATCTTGGCAAAGTCCCCGCTAGGACTAACGGCTAGGGTAGTGTCAGAGGCTACCATGCTCCTTCAGCAGCTATGGGAACTAATTCTGGTCAATTCTGAACAATCTTTCGGACCCAACGATGATCGAAGGGTTCCCGGTTCAAATCCCCGGGTTAGCTAATCCCTTTACCGGATATTTCTTCTTCCCAAAAGTCTGGGAATGTTCAAAATTGAGCCAGTTCAGCCATACAAGCATTAAATTGCTTCGGTTGACTTAAGGCTCAAAGAAATTAATTTTTAAAAATATAAAAAAAAAACCAGTTAGCTAGTGAAAATCCATCCTTAGATAGTAGTATATATTCTCTGTGCTTGCAAAAAGATTGGTTATGGTGATGCACTCTGTTAGTGGACATATAGGTAAATTGGAATAGCAGCGAAAATCACACACTGACAACCAGGTAAGCCAACTTTATGCACTTATGTGTTATTCAAGCGTTATGACCTGGATTCGAACTGGCGAGCCAGTTCATCGACAGATCACGACCACACTGCCCTTACCGATACGGCCAGTTCTCACTGGCGTAAAGATAACCCCCGTGATGCCGTTATTAAAGTCACGACCGTGACCATGTCTCCATTCGACCGAATGTGCTCGGTCATTGGCAAAGGGAAAGGAAGGTAAGTCAAGCGCAACGAAGGGCTGTATTGGTTTGTCTTCCCTCTCCATTGCCTCTCCATGACCGAGCGCATTCGGTCGAATGGAGTCATGATCACGGACGTGACCTTAATAACGGGTACAGTGAGTTATCTTTATGCCAATGGACAAGCTATATCGGTAAAGGTGGTTATCTGAAATGGAGCGGTTCGCCGGTTCCAAACTGTCACATTACTTGAATGAAACGTTACTGTATAAATTAACGTGGTTCCTGTACTACGTTATTTCCAGTTTATGATTTTCAAATACTGAAAAAAAGCCAGTGTAGGTGATAATAAAACGATTTACTGTTTGACGATTCAGTTGGAGATTTAAATACCTGTAGGTGTACGTAATCAAAAATTAGTGACTATTTTTTTTTAAACTGCCTGCTTTATTCAGGAACTAACTACATGTAATTGCAATGCTTGTTTTAAAATAATTTTCATTGATCTTATGCTATGTGAAGAATACTAACGCCTGTATAGATAAGCCTGCTCAATTTGGAACGTTATGCTACACTTTTGAGAAGGGCAACTGAGCAGTAAACGAAGGGTAAACCTGGTTATACGAACGGAGAATCCTCACAACACCGCCCTGGTTAATAATATTTTGCCCCTCCCCCCCTCCCCCATACAGCATGGCCCTGAGATGTCCTCTTTAACTTCCAAATTTATACAATTTATTCGGCAAGGCTACCTTTAATGCTTAGGAGAGACTGTTAAGATTTTGCTACACAGCCTTAACATTTCGTTTTAATATAACTAAAGAAAAAAATTATTAACAAGTTTTTATCATGGTACGATGGCGTCCATCAATGCTCTGCGCCCACCGGCCGCTGCGTAGGCTGCGGGGCTCACACTACGCCATTGTCCGATCGCATGCAGAGATAACGTTAAAAACATATCCTGTAGCTTCCGTATTCTCTCACACTACCGTAGGTGGTACTGGTGCGCAGGGACTTTGCTAGGATTCCCTTTCCAGTACCCAACATTTCAACTCTTCCAGATACCTAGGTTGAGATCTGCCACAATTCGGCCATGATGTGGCCTCATCATCCGATTTCGCTCCTCCCAGGCCCCGAATTAGCGATTCAGAGATGAAATTATAGGAGGGTTGACTTCGCATTAACAAGGAGTCGAAAACATAATTTTCTATCGTGGTCCCAGGTACAAATTTTAGGGGACCGGAGGTGGAGAGGAGGCCGGGGGGAGGAGGCACGGAAGCAAAACTCAAAATTTATGCAATGCGCACTCTTTTTTCACTGTTTTTTTTTTTTTAACAGTAAACAGAACGTTTTGTACCGACCAATTCCTGTTAAAACTAAAAATTCTAAGCATAATAAATTCGTTTTATTCTTAGAGATTTCTTATTCTTTACTTATTACTTGTTGGATACATCATGTCGAGGATTTTTGTCTTCGAGTTATTCTGCTATCATGAAAATTAAGAAATATTTCTGTATCATTTGGGTAAAGAATTAACATTTTTGCAGGGTTTTTTCGTTAGTTTAGTCCTTTTCTAGTGCTATCGTCCACTTTCATTTTGCGCGTAGTATAGCAATGGACGAAAGCAAACTGAAAGTGGACGAAAGCAAGAAAAAGGACGAAACCAATGTAAAAAAGCTGTATTTGTGATGTTTTGTACGTGTGCCTCTGTCAGTATAGGGAATCATACTAATTCACGCAGTCAGTGAAAACGATTTTAAACAACAATACAGTATTATCAGCTCGTGTGTCTGATTCGGTTTTAGGAGGGGCGACCGTTCCCACCGCTCCCTCTGGATCCGCGCATGAGCCCCCGACAACAATAGTTGTAACAATGCAATTCTAGCTAGCAGTGCATGATGGAACGGTTGGGAGCAACTGTATTTTGAACCTTAATGAAGGAGAATGAAGTCTAATGATATGAGGTACAAGTCCCCAGTTATGAACCAGGAAACCGTCAATGATCACAGCGGCTGAGACAACAACTAGCATGACCAGCTTAGATCTAACAGTCACTGAAGTAGGTGGTAGTCTGCCACAAAAACCGTAACTTTGCCAGGATCCCCTTTCCAGCCCTCGACCAGATCAGCTTTTCCTGGTACTAGACTGCGCTCTGCCGCCGCACAGCCACAACCACTCGGATTCATCGTCTTGTCTCTCGTGTGCCGCATTACTATACATCAAAGAAGGTATGACATAGTGTATATAATGAAACGGGTCAAACCAGCCAGTAGTCATATCATAGAACAATCCATATCTGTCGACGCGCCATTAAGCCTCAATCCCCCCCCCCAATCCATATCTGTATTGAGCGTTATTAAATTTTTCGCTCACGCACTATTATAATCACTGGAACTCGCATTGAATGTCTTTATTGATAACTTGTCGCACGTTTAAGTCATTGATTTGTACCACTACATTGTCCAGCGCGATCTGAGAAGCGTTTTAGCATCGAGGTAAAAGCCACAGCCGTTACCGAAAGTTGACTAAGATAGCAAAAACTGAAAAACTTCTAAGATCGCTCTGGACAACGTAGTGTTACAAATAATGACTTTGAACGTGAGACAAGTTAACACTAAAGACGTTCAGTGCGAATTCCAGTGATGATAACAGTGATTATATATATATAAAAAAAAAAGGCCTGTGACCACAACGAACTTTTTAGAGGCACTTTCCGCCTGCCTTATAACAGCTACGCGCAGATCGCCATCCGCGCGTGCTACCATCGCTAAGGTCAACTGAAATAATAGCTGCGTTCCTTGCAGCGAGGAACGAAGCTAGAATCTCAGTTGGCTGCTTTGTTGCTTACTCAAGTTAAAGATTTTATGTCGTCACAAACCGGAATGATTTTAGTATTTTAACGTTACAATTTATGATTTTTTAGGCTAGTATCTTATAATTTTTCTTCGGCGATCTATTGGCATAATTAATTTTAATTTTTATCGCAGTAGTCTTTTAGATTTTTGATCTTGTAGTAATTATTAGCGAACGAAATAAAATTAGTACATGCGCACACACAGATGAAACTTCAAGGTTATTGTAAGCGTGCAAAGGATCATAATTCTTGCAGAATGCAGTAAATATAGCTGCCCAATATTCAACAGAAAATCTCCTTGACGCCACATTTTAAAACGGATTTTTAGAAAGGATTGACTAACGGTGAGTAAATAGAACTTTGGGGCCGTACTTGATGTGGAGGATCGAGAAAAATGGAGCTGAGAAGAATGTGCCTTTAACTTGGTACTAATTTCATTATCGTTCTGAAAAACCTTCACGTATTTTATTTTCGGTTTCGATGCTTGGCTTCGGAAAGAAATCGTGCCTCTCTGGTTCTATTTCGCCTGTTTCGTGTCAATTCAAGCTGCCATTACTTCCCAAACAGGATGATTAGGCCTGTTGCAATGTACACGCCTCGCAACCATGGCAACAACAGAATTGGGTTCCGTTGGGGGTTCCGTTTTTTTTCTCCCATTTTTTTGTGCTTTGGGCAGCCAAACGCCGCCCGCCATGCCTAATGCGCCAAATGAAAAGAAATTGGTTTTGATGGATCAATAGGTTCAATTGCATCGCCGCTAAGGAGAAATGACATTGAATGCAATTGTGAACCCTCCACGAGGGGATATCGACAATACGCGTCTTTTGCGCTCCGCCATCCTAATGCGATTTGGGTCATTGACTGTTAACTAGCGACATCTATGATCACGAAGTGGAAAGTGGCTCCGGATTTTGAGAGGTGAACAGGAAACAGAAATTAGAACTTTCCTGCCATCTAGTGGAGAGAAACGAAAACGAAACTGAAACGCGGATCAATACGTAGAAGCACGTGGCGGTGCCAGTGGCGCCATCCTTACGGAGTTAAGAGCAACATCATTCATGGTTAATAGACACCTCCAGCGCAGTTAAAGTGGATTATTATTGGGTGTTGCTGCTATTCGATGGTGTGCTGGTGGCTTTTTTTTTTTGTCCAGATAGCCGAGCTGGACCTCGTTACGAAACTTCGTTATTTAGCACCCGCTAGTAGTGACTGTGCGTAAATTGACTTTATTGCCTTCCTCAAATCCTCTCCCTCGCCTCTACCCTACCCCGTTTCTCCCAACCTCTCCCTCCCCTCTTCCTCCTCTTTCCGTCCTCCTACCCGGCCCTCTACTTCCCTGCCTCGTGGGTGAATTAGGATGGGTAGCTGAATTAGTTACTACCCCTCCCCTCCCCCGATACTCCCCAACATTTGTCAAAAGGTATCGGAGGACCCTGGGTTGAGAACTCAGTGTATGACCGCAGATATCTTTACTGATCCACACTGTTGCGAAATCGTTTAAAGAGGTCAGACGTAGAAATTAACTTGGAAATTAAGTTGGAAATTAACTTGGCTGGAGTAGTTTTGACCCACTCGATCTGTTTCAACATCTTGGGTACGCAGAGATGTGCCGCTGCGATCCCACAAAACCTCTACTTTACGCAACTATGATATGTACTTTACCTGAAGAAATTTTAGAGGCTGTAGGTCGTTCAAGGGGGTAAACGGCAGCTTAAAGTCTCTAGAAATGAATGAGCAGGTGAAAAAACGGTCCTACTTGTAGGTTATTCGTTGAGGTCGTTTTTAGAGAATATGGGCATAACACTTGTTGCCTCTTAGGTTAGGTCCTTCTTCTCTTTTCATCTCCTTCGTCTGCAAGCCTGCGCGGTTGAAGAACGCATTTGAACGGTGAAGTCTTGTTCGCTCTTGATGAATTGATGCTCATGGGGATATAACTTAGGCAACGCCGTGGATTTAGTTGCCTGTGTAAGCATTGTAAATTCATTGGCTCTGCGCTTACTGCATACATGAGTGCAATAAAAATACGCCGTAACTCGTGAGAGGTGAGGAGTGAGAAAAGAAGTAAAAACGTTAATGAAGACTAGCTGTACCCCCGGCGTAACATACGCCGGCTAGCTGGTTCCCGCATACCTGAGCGTAACACTGTAGTGGGCCGAGGTTTCCCCTATTGTGTGGTCTGAATATCCCCATCTCTGCTCCCTCTTTGAACCCCTGCTGATTTGTGTTATGGAAGTAAATGTTTATTTTCAACGGAGGACGTTTCTCTGTTCTGATACCAAGCCCAATAAACCCAACAACGGTTGTGCATGCAGTGATTGTTACTCAACCAACTTTGAAACTCTTCCAAGTCGGCTCTTAAGAGCTAGCTTTATTAATGCAATATGTCGATTGTTATAGGCCACATCTTCTGCTTGTTTGACATTGTCGGTCGCTCGCCCTCTTTCATTATACACCCTCTTTCATTGTAGTGCATAATAAAGATGAATTTGCTTGCCCAACCTAAGCGTGTTATATAATATATATATATACATAGATAGATATAATAAGAGGTCAGTCGGTGTTAGCAAAGGTGGTAGAGAGATACGAAGAGGGCAACAATTAGTGGGAGAAAGTGTGATACAAGGAAATTGTCAACGCAACTTGTAACCCTTTTTTTTTCGGGTTTCATTGTTTAAAAGAGTGGCTCGGAATCACTGTCGATACTCTTGGAGTATGGTAAATTGGACTCTATGGTACACAGAGGAATTCAGCGTGTAGTTGTCTCTAATGTGTCGCAAGCGCATTTACATGCATTATTATTTAGGGTGAGCGCATGGCCTCGGGCCAAGGCACCAATAAACATATTTTGATTCTGATTCCAAATCACTAGTCTATCATGGCATTCGAGGTTAAATTGTTGTCTATTTTTAGACATTGTTCAAGAGTGGGAATATAAGTGGGAGAACAAGTATAGGAGAATAACTGAACATTATATTTGTTTGAAAGTATCTAGACACACGCTAGTGTGTCGCGCCAAGTTAGGCAACAATCATCACCACAAACATCACATCAGTTCAATTGTCGAGGTTGTAAACCATTGTAGCGCGGCGCCATAGCGTCAGTGTCTTATATCTTGAAGCATAGTTGGGCACATTTCAGGTACTTGGGGAAAAATAATAATGCGGTACAAAAGCTTAAATTGTGTTGAAATCGAGAGCAATGAACATTTAAAAGTATGAGAATAGCTGAACATTTTATTGTTTACAAGTGGCCTTAAGGCTTCATCGAGCAGATGACCAAGAGTGGCTACGCTCGCTGTAAAACCCTTTGACTACTTAACATTTCATTGTTTAAAAGTGTGGGAATAAGTTAACATTATCTACCGATCTCTTAGCCTTCTTGTAAAATGCAATGATGCAGGAATTACGACACGAAAATAAGAAAATTTTAAAATTAAATTTAAAACCGGTCAAGTCATCATTTTTGCGTTATACGAAATTTTACCCATTGACGTGCAATGTTAAACTTGCAGGTCCTCGAAGCAGCTCAAGATATGACGCCAGAGTGATGAAATTTTGTGTGTAGTGATGCCCATGACCAACTTTTCCACACTCTACCAATGAGGAATTCCAAAAAAAAAAAGGTTTCCACAGTCAAGCCTCATAGGTAATGCCATTCATACTATGCCAGTAGTACATATTTGGGAGAAACTTGTATATACTTTCAGCGATTACTACCGGAGGGTGCCTTTGTCAATGAACCAAATGGCAAAGCATTACTCTCCAAGTTTGTCTTCCTGTGCGTCGCCATGAAGATGGAAAATACTGAACGGCATGGAAGCAAAATGAGGGAAGAATAATGCTTGATTCTTCCCTTAAAAAATCTGGTATGTCCGATTAGAAGGTTAAATTAATTTTAAGCTAAATCACAACTGGCTGATCAAGCTTTCTTTTCTTTCATCCAGCAGTCAGTTTTCAGAAGGGGTTGTAGCTACGAATGGTTTTGTGTTGCGAGAAGCCAGCTAGCCCGGTTGAATCGTCATCCGTGCTTCAAACTTCTTGCAACAAACTGAAAACTGTTTGCACCGAACACAGAACAAGTCAAATTCAGTTTCAAGTACTGCCCACGCACGAGCACTTGGTCAATTTCCGAAGGTGTTGTCTCTATAACCATGACTGTTGAATGATGTCATCGATATCACCATTTTTTATTTCAAGTTTCCCAGCTTCTCCGATTGGTTTGCTTGCTTGCGGCAATGTTATGCTGACTTCGAGAGATCAGTTGATAAAAAAAAAGCTGAGCTATTTTACCACAAGTTTTTAGAGACGTGGCATTACCAACTTACACTACTTTATGTCAACATTGATATTATCAAACGTGTATTTTGCCCTTTCAAAAAAAAATCGATGAATTGGCCTACTCTTGATTGCTGCACGGAAAAAATGTCGATTTAAGCAGTATTTCTAACTTGCTACATTTTGCGTAGAGAACAACCGAAGCAGACATGTTGTCGTATGTGAAAACGCTCAGAATTTTAATTGTTGAATATCCTGTAACTGATATATAGATAGGATAAATAAATAGACATAAATCGGTGGAAATAATATTAAGGAAAATTGGAAAATTAGCCAATAGCGAAAATCATACACTAGAAATAACGTAGTTCTGTAAGCGACATTTATGCACTTGCGTTTCGACGGAGTGGCATGACCCGGATTCGAACCGGCTACCCAGTTCGCCCCCAGATCACTTGCATAGCGCCTGGACGATGTGGCCATAGCGATTAAAGCGCTATGCAAGTGACCTGGGGACGAACTGGGTAGCTGGTTCGAATCTGGGTCATGCCACTCCGACGAAACGTAAGTGCATAAAGGTGGCGTACTGAACTACGTTATTTCTAGTGTATGATTTTCGCTATTGGCTAATTTTCCAATTTTCCTTAATATAGATAGGATCGCTGTTTACAAACATTGTGAAGGGATTTGTGAAGGGTCAGATATGAAAATGAAAAACGAAACAATTTGTGATTTACCCCAAATAGTCTAAATTATCATATAGCCACCAGACTATGGCCAATGATAGAGAAAAGTAGCACTATATACCTAGTTTATACATCAAATTTGGGTTCTCTCTTGTTTTTAAAAATGTTTTAAATTTCTAAATTATTAATGTTGAATTGCCTTTAGGTACCCTTTGATTTGTTATGATGAATTTTATAGTGTATTTTGCTAGACTGCTGATTTTTTATGCACTTGAAAATGGGGTGCTGTGTATCTCCGAAACGTACTTAGTTGTTGTATGCCCACTTTGTGGGCTTTTCTTTGATGAAAATTACTCTCACACATTCATGTAAAAGAGCAAGAATATGACTAACTCATTCGGTATGAAACTGAATACAAGTTCCGTAACTTGTAAGTGTTGGAACTGTTATAGTCCTACAAATCGTTACTTTTTCTAGTTCACAATTTACCTTACCTTTTTCTAGTTCATGACCTTAAAATGGTCCATTTTTGCTACAATGTTAACACTACGAGTGATGCACCCAATTAACAGGACTATGCAGTATTTAAATAAAAACACATCTTTATTTACCTTCATAAACAAAAACAAAACTTCCTTGTAACAACATTGGTCTGCGGCAACACGTAACACCAGCCAACACTAACAGACATTCTACGATAACACAAAATAAACATGTAGACTGTTGGTTTCTGACCGGTAGATTGTTGTGTTCTTTAGATAAGGGTAGTCACAGTAATTCAGCGGCACTCGTTCTGTCTGTACCAGTAGCAATTTGTGCTACACTGTGTCCTTAACAACAACTTTGCACGGTACACAGTTAAACACTATACGTAACTTCCAAATTCATTTTCAGCAGCAAACACTCTCCGTGAACGAAAAACCGTTTATGGCACTGAACTGTTCGAAACCCGTGAAACTTCTCCAGAGATTAAGTTTGTACTCACTAATAAATAAGTCGATTGTGGGGCTGACTCTAAGAGTCGCCAACTGTTGGGGTATGACTTCCATTCTTCTTTGTAAAGTAAGAAAGGAGTTGTCCAAACAGATTTCACACAATAATATTGTAAAGTTTTGTACAAGTTTTTTAACGCTTGTAGAACGCGGACTAAGTCGTTGATACCTTTCGCACTGTGTTGGCAGCTACGTCTGGAAGACCTTCTTTCCATGGATTTAGGTTCATTCTTGGAATTGCACTGCTGTCGCAAGAAACTCGTGGATTCCTGTCACAGAAACGAGAAATATTGCAACAATCAATTGCTGTTTTTAGGAGTAGCACTATCATTGACTTGTAAATTATATTTATCTATTTAGTAAAAAAAAAAAAACAAACCTTTAAGGTATTTTCAGTTGTAAATGATAATCCATTCCTGGTCAAGCTATCCTTAAGGATTGCATATACAGTATAAAAATTGAAAAGCCTTAAATGGGAATAATACTAATAATGCAGACACAGTTCAGAATGCTAAAGCGTACAGAGCAGGGTGTAAGGCCGCATTTGTAAAAAAAAACAAAATCTTTAAAATCTGCGAAAAAAGGTAAACCCTTGTAAAGTTTCGTACTAAACCTAAGTATAAGTGACGACAGAGACGAACATCAGTACCATGTGTTGCTTATAATTTGCGTTACTAATAATAAAAATAAAGTAAAAAAAAACACCTAAATTATGATTGTATTGAAGGCGCCAACAAGGTATTGAGTGAGAACTATTTAACACTACCGTGCAAAGAATGAATATTCTCGGCCTTATTGATTGCTACCTTGCAAAAAGAATTGTAACTTGGCATCGACAACAATACCTTTCATGCCACTTACGCCGCTTCCAACGCCTTTGTCTTGATTTCAGAGGTCGTGGGTTCGATTCCCCGCTCAGGCAGTCTGACATATAAGTCCAAAAGGCAACGTAAATAGGTTTGCATCTTTATTTATTTGACCTGCTCTTTAAGTTACGTTTTACCACTTTTATTACATAGGTGAATTTCCATATTTATTGAAAATTAAGTCTCTAAAACGCCCTGACATTACGAAATCTATTGTATAATTTGTATTTCCCATGCGGACAATAAACTTCACTTTGTTTCACTTCTAAACTTTTTAAATGTAGCTAATATACGAAATTAGCAGAAGGCTACATACACCCTCATGATTAATAGGCTTGTTCACTAAATAACGAGTTTTATAAATAAGTTTTCTAAACAAGTTTTATAAATAAGTTCACTAAATAATATGGTTTTCTGGCAATCTTAAAGCATTCCTTCATTGCAGGAAAATCTGCGCTTCTGCCTATTCTAGGTCAGCCATTGTGCATCGCTGTTTTATATCTGGGGATGTTCAAACTAAGCTATGGGCATTCAACTCAAGGTTTTCGTGCGCCCTATTCTTGAATACGCAACCCCGGTCTGGTCCCCTTTCTTGATCGAATACATTGATCTCACCGAGAAAACTCAGCGCAGGTTTACAAAAAGCTTGCCTGGATTTAGGGACCTAGAGTATGGCGCGCGCTTGAAATAATCAGGTCTGGAGCTGCTGGAGCTCCGTAGGCTGAGGTTCGACCTCGTATTAGTCTACAAGATCCTAAAGGGCCTCATCAAGGTTGACCTCCCTTTTTTTGATCCTGCACGCCGTTTAATGCAGACCCGTGAACATGATTGTTAACTGGCTTTCCCCATTACACATTTAGACGTTCGTCGAAACTTTTACTCTCTCCGGGTAGTCCCAATTTGAAACAGCCTTAGTAAGGATACTGTCGGTTCTGCTACCCTAGGCGGGTTTTGCCGACTCCTCCGGAAAGAACACCTTGACATTTTTTCGAAGCGCCCAATATAGCCACTCCAGTGGTAAATCTTTACCAATTTTTTTGCAGGAACAGTTGTGGTTGAACCCCCCCCCCCCCCCCTTCTATCACCCTTTCACTTCGTGGTAAATATTATATTATTATTATTATTATTAACAAGTATAGATAAAAATTTTCATAAGTATTAACTACTTTCACCACTGGCGTGTACAACCTGTTTATTTTTAATTCAAAGTACCTTAAAAAACATTTATGCAGAAAGGGAGAGGAGTAGGATGCTTTGTTGTCAAAAAATGAGTGGAGATTATAGTTCGACTCCATAAATATGCATCCTTGGCATAATTATTAAAAACGCAATATTTCTGCCCTCACATCGGGGCCGTCTTCAGGCACATAAAACACAGATTAAACGAGATACGTTAAAATCATAACCAACATTAGCCGCCATTTTACCGGAAGTGAAATGGCGGCTGATGTTGGTTAGGTGTTTAACCCCTCTTTTTTAGTCTGTGTGTTATGTGCCTGATGATGACACCCCCACCCCCCCTCCCATGTGTGGACAGAAATAATATTAATAATTGTGCCAAGGATATAAATTATACCCATAATACAAATTTTGTAAACATTTACGCAATCTTTTCCTTCTACAGATTCTTTTTTTTTGAACGGGGAATTTCGGAGTACGTAATTGTTATTATCAAGCACAGCAAAATTACGACTTTTTTGTAGCAATAAGCAACTTTGCACAATTCTTTTCTTTCTTTTGAAATTACACGTATTTTAAATTACACGTATTTATTTAAATTAGGTAACAGCAAGAAACGAACTGTGCAGAACTGTGCAGAACTGTGCAGAACTGTGACTATTGTTGACTTACCAGTCAGCAGGTTGAATGAAAACCAGAGGTTGCATACGATGGATTTTATCCCCGTTGTCACACAGAATTCGGGAAAGGCTGGATTTACGAATTTCTGCTAACTGGGCTACAACAAAAAAAGGGTCATCGTTTCATATGAATATTTTACAATTATCTGCATATCACACGGAATCTCGTAACCGGGGGTGGGAGTGTTGAGGCTTAATGGAACATCGACAGCTAGGTCGTTAGTGCAAGCTCAGTGACTGTGCCGCAGTTCTGTTTGCCACTGCATCACACTTTACAAAGGTTTACAAAAGCTGTAAAAATTGGAAAGAGTATTCGAAAAATAGCCAGCTTCCTTGTGTATGACAGAAAACGGCAGTAGGTCGCCACTATACAACACTCACTGAGGAACTTGCATCGTGTAGCATTTTTTTTACGAAAGGTCAGACAGAATGTAATTGCAAGTTTAGATGCAATTTAAACCTAATGCTCTAGTCATACACTACAACGTTGGTAAGGCTTTGATTAACAACAATGACTCGGGTATCAAACAACTGTAATAGCAAGCACTATTTGCTATTAAGTCAAACAGTCAAGTGCCCAAGGAGCGTTTGGCAGCGAAGACGACAATGGTAATGGACAAATAAACCGACCAGACACTGATACGATTGCTGGAGGAAATAATATCGGCTGTTGTCGATACCGAACCGATTATGGGTGTGTGGGGGGGGGGGCCGGCCGCACACGACACAGGATGTGGACCCATGATACTGCATCACAAGCATTCTGCACATGTTTTTGGGTTTCGTCTTAGGTTCCCTAAATTTTTCACCAGCAAATTTTGTTTTATTTTATAATCATTTTATTCCAAGGGCGGGGGAAAATTATAGATTAAAAATATTGCTATTTCACACATTTGAGAGTTTAAAAAAACGTGAAGCTAATTAATCAATCTAATTACAGAGTTAAGTCCGCAAGTAGTGGGGAGGGGGATTGAGGCTTAATGGCACGTTGACAGCCAGGTCACTAGCGCCAACCTCAGTCACAGTGCAGTGGTCCGGATTGCCACTGCGCCACACATTACAGAGACGTTAAACACACCCCAAATCTAGATCTTATCACAGATGTGTACTTCCTGCAAAAATAAAAAATAAAAACAGACAGGAGGACAGACTTATCGCCTAATTGACGCACAATGTCTCGCAGACGATGGAAATGTCGATGAATACCATCAAGATGGTAACAATCAACAAGTGTCGGACCGTAAGTGGCCATCGACACCAGTGACATTCAGGAGGGATAACCCCCATCAAAAGGAAACAGTGAGTAAGTGAGGCACCAATAAATTGGTATTAAAGGCACTGTCCAGGAATGGCACATGGGTTGTCGCTGCAGTCGCGTAAAGAGGTGGTGTTAGGGCACGTTTACGCAACCACTCGCTTTTGCATTCTCGTAGCTAGAAGCTAGAAATCACCTCAAATTCCAACATGGCGGCGGTTTTATGTCTGCCACCTCGCAACGAAAACAGCAAATAACGTGAGTTCAGAAGCGTTTGGAAAAATTGTTTCGTCATGAGGAATTCTTTATATTATTGGCACGGATGATAAGACTGCAAGTATTTACTCAAACGATATCGGATTTAGCTAATCCATTTAGCGTTGTTACCATGGCAATGTCACCTTTGCCATCGCGATTGAGTTCTAGCTGCGACAATGCAAAGGCGAGTCGCTGCGTAAACGCACCCTTAGCCCGTTTTCGCATTGGTTGCACCACAAATAAAGGATAGAATTAATGTGGAAAACTTGAAATAAGGCGCTTAAATTGTCGATAGCCGACATCACTACAGACAGACCGAACGACACACTGCATAGACAGCACGTGATGTAAAACTCCTAAAATCTCACTGAAATGTTTAAACCAGTACTCCTACGTTTCTGATCGTACTGTATGGATAAAATAATGTAGTCCCATTGTGCGTCCAAAATTTGTCTCGTTTGTCTTACCTGTGGAAAATCGTCCTGGGTTTCCTTGGAATTCGTACCAGTAACGATCGCCAACTTTCAGTCGCCAGTATTGTTTGACGAGGAGACAAGCTAGCGTTGGGCCAACCAATGCACCACCTAATTGCTTTTCTGACACGGCTCCAATCCAAAGATCAACATCATTGACGTTCCTGTGGGATAAATTATATTAAATGTTAGGAAATTCAGTGTTATAAATAAATAAATTAAATAAATTAGGAAAACTCGCAGGATTGCGTGTGTTTATGGCATGTTGTATTTGTGTCCTCAGGTGGCCTTTGCATTGTTTACGTTTATCTGTGACTGAGTTTTGTTGTGACTAGTTGCTATCTCCAACTTCGTCACAGCACTCTAATAAATTGAACTGAATTGTCTCGTTGGGTGGGAATTGTTAGAGCTATGTTGAGAGCTCGTACTAAGTATGTATCTTGTTTCTTGAAGGAGTAAGGTTGACGAAGGTAGCGTTTTCCTGTTGTGGCCATTTTGAACTTTTGCTTCCCATATTTTGTAATTACACAGAAACATCTTGTGATTGACGTTGTGTCAGAAAGATACGAGCTCTCGTTTGAACTAGGAATTTGTGGGGGGGGGGGGGGGACATTGACAATGTTGAATACGTGCGGCACGTATTCACAAAGCGACTGCGGGTCTCTTGAACTTGAATTACTACGTGCCCTAGAGGCTTATTTGCTGGGGCTACGACAACTAAAATGTGACCTTTTGCTCAAGCACTCACTCCTACATCTACAATGCGATATAGATTATGGTCTCTTCTTTTAAATACGAATTTACAGTGTAACTATAGGGAACACCATCTCAAATTGATCAATGTAAGGCCACGTTGAACTGTTGAAAGTTCTTTTTCTCATAGAGTGTTTTATGTGTAGAATGGTTTACCGTTGGACGTGGTTTTAGGGATTTCAGGAGTGGCCAGGCGTGGCTTGGTTGTCAGGTAGTGTTTTCCTGAGTGGCCTGGTGATCGCAGAGGGATTATTTGACCAGGCGTGTTAAGTACGTTTGATGGCCAGTAATATTGCCAGTATTATTGATTTTATTTTTTATTTTTATTTTGGTGGGGTGTCAGTGATCTTTAATCCTTCCCTGTCCATTCATATGTATGTGTGTGACAAAGTTACAAATTACAATTCTTTAGGAAGGAATAGTGTTGGTAAGTGTTAAGGCTCGGTCCCACCACACTATGGATTACAGCGTACAGATTACGGATTGTAACTTGGCAAAGCATCCTCACTTACAAAGAATTTTTCAAAGAATTGGCGTTTGTGTAATCGTAGCTCAGTTGACAACTGAGCTCAAACAGTCGGTGTGTCGGTTGTCGTAAGACTGAAGCTGGCTCGATCAAGACAACAGTCTATAAAGACGGCTCATTAAGAAAATGACTCGGCACGCTTTGAATATCGCCTGTTTTCATAGGATAAGTGCACCTTACGTTCACAGTGAGTTCAAGCGCGTCCAAACATGGCGGCGAGTTCAGTCACACTGTTGTACATACACGCAAATAAACAACTCCCTCCCTAATGTTTGGTTGTTTTCGTAGTGCAAGGTTGGGAAATGCGTAAAACATTACACAATACGATGAGGTTCCGTTTTATGTATTCTACTGGCGTGTTAGTAATCCAAGACGAGAGCACCTTGCAGGCACCAAAGACTACGACTATCAGACTACGACCTAAACACTATGACAACATCAAGTCATTGTCTTATTAACCCGAATCTTAACTTTTATTTCATTGTATTGGCTGCAGATGAAAGACGCTAGTGAAGCTCCTGATTTAGTAACACCACAACTACATTTATTCAAGTTAAAGACGGGAAAGCCAAAGGCTCACAAGAAATAACTAAATACAGATGCAAACCTATTTACGTTGCCTTTTGGACTTATATGTCAGACTGCATGAGCGGGGAATCGAACCCAGGACCTTTGGAACCAAAGGCCGAGGTTCTACCGCTGAGCCAGACTGACACGGCCGTTATTATTCTATACCGGCTTGACCATAGAAATTCGATGGATCAACCGCTTCGCTTTCACTTCTGCACTAGTCGCTGCGTGAGAACACCTTAAAAAATTAAGCACTGCTCTAAAGTGCAACGCGAACTAGGGAAGATATCGTGAAACGTGATGAACGAACTACTAATTTCAAACATTGCAGTGGCACTGAATTATTAAAGATGAACAACAACAGCGTAATGCTACATACTTCTCTGTTCACCCGGCGTCAAAACAATTACACCGGATGCGTAATTACATGTATTTTAAACAGACGAAAAACCAAGGTAGGTGTTATTGTATGGTATACTTCTCTACGGCATTTTTATATCTCATTAAAACCGCATTAAACAAAACTTCAAGGATAGTCACCGTTATCGTAAAACAGTGTTTATTTAGTGCCACCACAGTTGGTACTCTAATGAGAAGAATGCCATCGGTTCCAAGATGCCCTTTCACTGGCACGAATCCCACAAGACATACCAAAAAAAAGCAAATTTGAATTTTCAGTCCTCATTTACGGACCTTGTTCACAATAAAACAACACTGAATGAAGAGCAGCACCTCACTGCTCTTCATTTAGTGTTATTTTATTGTGAACAAGGTCCGTAAATGAGAACTGAAAATTAAAATTTGCTGGTTTTTATATGTCTTGTGGGATTCGTGCCAGTCAAAGGGCATCTTGAAACCGATTCTTCTCTTCACTCAAAAAATAATTCTGAATAATTCACAATACCACGTTTTTGTGTGAGCCGCTAACACTTGGATGTACACTTTGGATGACGTTTCTCCCCTCCTGCACCGAAGCAGGCATTAAGCCTTTACAAGATATTAGGAAGCCTTGGTTATAAATACCCTAGAGTCGAAGCAGAATCAAATCTTTATGGACATCTGGTTATATTTAATGAAGTTTAAGCTAAAATTATTTCACTAATTACCAACCGGTATACTCTTGCAAGGTGATCAGCGATGGCGGCATCCATGTCTTTTTTGAAATCGTCAAAGGTCTTGGCAACGGGTAAGCCACAGAATTGGCGATAAGCGTTGTACCCTTGTAGACCATGGTCTCTGCCTCGTTGGATGTTGGCTGCAGCTAAATCCAAACCAAACGGGCGATTGGACTGGTAAAGATGTTGTGTTACCTAAATAAATAGTGAACAAATTAGTTCGTCTATATAAAAAAGATTACGAAGCGAAAAAAAAATAAAAACGGCAAACAACTACAAACAATAAAATCTTGTTGAGTTCAGCAACTTGGTTAAATTTAGTATTTACTTTTTTATCCGGAAATCACTTTTTTTTTTAATTCGGGGTAAAGCAGAATGGAAATGATGAATAAGTATTCAACAACTTGGCCACTTATTCCCTGTTTGCCTTTTTTACTGTGGTAACTGGTACTGGAAATCCAAAATAACAAGTACGCTGGAGTCATCTGGTAACTCAACAGTAGAGATACCACAGTAAACAATATCTCTACTACTGACATCTATCTAACCGACAGAATCACAAAGTCGAATCATTAAGTCAGTATTTCCTAGACATTTTTTTAACATTTTAACAAACTATTTAATCACTGTAATAACCTTAAATACGTTCCGGGAGCATCGAAATTCCGGAGACAGTTAAGTATGCTGCAATGGTAAGCTTTAGCCACCCATCGGATATTCCTAGGTTCTTTCACATGCCACAATCGACATGACCACGAGACATCGCAGGGCCCGTCTCTTCCCGGAAATGCCAGGGGTGGCTGAGGCCGGATTCCAACCCGAGACCTCTTGCACATGAGACGGTAATGCTAATCACCAGGCCACCTTGCCCCACACTGCCATGGTAAGCGGAGTAACCCTATAGTCACAGTTGACAGCACTGCCGAAGTCTATTTAGGGCGAATTTAGCAGTATTTAAGGTTAAAGGGGGATTGCCACCAAATGACAACCTGCAGCATCTATAGCCATTTGCCGCTATCTAGTTCTGTCTAGCCTTTACATTCAACAGGGAAAGGAACACACAAATAAATTTCTTTTTACACAACAAACAAGCCACATACCTCCTAAATTATTCAGTGTTAAGTTGATAGGCCTACGTGCACCAGGAAGCAAGCGGTATAAAGTTAAGCCTAATGACATCACGTGTGCTCTTTTCTATCTATCGACCGCTTTGAAACGCAGATTTTGAACCAGTGACACAGATATCGTTAACCTTGACCACTTGCTCCCTGCGGCATGTGGACGAACCAACTATACATTCAATAATTACGGAGGCATGTGGCGTTTGTTGCGTAAAAAGAAATTTCTTTACACATTCCTTCGCTTGTTGAAATCCAAGTGCTACATAGAACTAAATAATGGTAGACGGAGATAGATGCTACAAGCTGTCATTCGGTAAACAGGTACCTTTAAGGTGGCCAAGCCTCACTCCTTTAAACCCTAATGTTATTTTCGATAATTTGCTGTCTTACGCATGCAAAACTTTATGATGCAACTGCCCGCATAAAGTAGATTCCAAAGAATTGTCTTGAATTATTTCCTTCAAAGTAGGTCCCCTTGTACAATATATAGCACGTCAAAATATGTTTGTTGACAATTAATTTTAGGGTTAAGGTAACAAACACGTCAAATGTTACCATAGCAACATTTTAATTTAATGTAATTGCAGAAAGCAAGCTTCCACACCGTGCGTAGATGTTTATTAATTAATAAATTAGGGAATACATTTACGAAAACGATAAGGAAATTTAGCATGGACTTCTACAAACATCAAAAGGAATTTCATTAATATTACGGTACCATTAATGCATCTCGTTGTCTCTTTGTACGACTTGAATAAAACTTAAAGAGGCCTACTGACGACTTCATACAGCAGGTGCAGATAGTTGTGTAAATCTAGTTCGCCGTAATCTTTGTAGAAATATCTGATGGCTTAAAACATATTACTATAGAACAAGTTTTCTTCACCAGCTCCCCGTATACACAATAGTTCATTTTCAAGCTTTTCGTACAGGGGGGAGTCCACAACGGGGTGGGGGCGATAGAAAAAGTGCGACAGTTTTAGACAAGGGAAGCGGGGTGACACAACACGTGATGACACATAATATTTTTCAGAACTTTTTTTTTGCAAATTTATTTTTTATGGGACAAAATATTTTTCATAAATAATTAGGGATGCAAACCTATTTACGTTGCCTTTTATAGACTTAAATGTCGAAATGCCTGAGCAGGGAATTGAACCCATGACCTGAACCAAAGGCCACATGATTTAGCAGTAAACTTTCGGCCTTTGGTTTCAAAAGTCGTGGGTTCAATTCCACTTTCAGGCATTTTAATATTTTATTCTAAAAGGCAACGTAAATAGGTTTGCATTCGTAATATTTCAATAATTATCGAATCCATTTTGCTTTCGGTCCTGTTTTTGGATTTTGCATAAAACATTACTGCAAGAAATAACGTGTTCCCAACAGGAAACTGCAAGAAATAATGTGTTGCCAACAGGAAACTGCAAGAAATAATGTGTTATCAACAGGAAACTGCAAGAAATAATGTGTTCCCGACAGTATTTTCTATTTTTTAATATCAACCTGAAAAAAAGTACCTGAAAAAATTTAGAAAATTATAAATTTTCCAGAATAAGGGCGCGTTTACGCAGCGACTCGCCTTTGCATTCTCGCAGCTAGAACTCAATCGCGATGGCAAAGGTGTTGTTGCCATGGTAACAACGCTACCTGGATTAGTTAAATCCGACATCGTTTGAGTAAACACTTGCAGTCTTATAATCCGTGCCAATAATATAAAAAATTCCTCATGACGAAACAATTTTCCCAAACGCTTCTGAACTCACGTTATTTGCTGTTTTCGTTGCGAGGCGGAAGACATAAAACCGCCGCCATGTTGGAATTTCAGATGATTTCTAGCTTCTAGCTGCGAGAATGTAAAAGCGAGTAGTTGCGTAAACCCGGCCTTAATTTCCTCCTAATTCGTGACGAGCGGGGGGTATCGATGTTTGCGACATTATTTTCCAATCCTGGAAAAGTTGTAGAAGTTATAACAATTTTACAGGGAAGAGTAAGAGGTTCGAAAATGCTCAAAAATTCAAGGTAGAGCTACTTAATATCACAACCATCAAATGAAAATGTATTCGATCTTTCCGCCTATTTTTGGGCGAAGTGAACGGTAATAGGTAAACGTAAATAAACTTTTGTCATGTGACTTAACTGCCCGTTTTGAAAACGACCTTTTTTTATCCCGAAACTTGAATAAATTCCTTTTCTAAATTCTTTTTCAAAACCTTGTTGCGTTGTCCGGAGGTGGGAGTCCCAATCATAACTTTTGACTCCCCCTCGCAAAACTTTAAGGCGGCCTGATTATAACCAACGGCTACGCCAATAAAATACTTTTTCGGGTTTCCATGTTTAGCTGACAATTTATCAGACTAGCAAAACAGTTACAAACCCTTATTGTGTCCTAAAGCAAGTATGATGAAGGCTACCCACATGTCATACACCGAAGTTGTCAAAGAGTCCACCATTATGGAGCAAGATCGAGCGAAGAGAGCGGGCGCCGAAAAGGGGAAAGGCGCCGAAAGTGCTGCCACCTCCTTCCAAACACTAAGTTGAAAAAAACGTTGAAATGAAAAAGAGGCCAAAATAGATTTGGTCTTTAAAAACAATTTGTGAATTGCAGCAGTAGTTTATGACTGGTAAGAAAACTCGCAAGAAAATGAATTTGGTAACAAATACTTAATCTTCAGCTCGGTATTTGCGACGTGTTCACAATAAAAATGTTAAAACACTAAAAAAAGTGGGAGCTTCCACAAATTTTGGACTTTACACTGCCGCCATGTTGGCAAATTATCCATTATGGCAGCTGTATGAAGTCCACAATTTGTGGCAGCTACCACCTTTTCTAATGTTTTAAAATTTTTATGTTGAACAAGACCCAAATTCCAAGACCCAAAATTAAATATTCGTTGCCAAATATTCATGTACTTGTTAGATTTCTTACCAGAGAGAGAGAACACCTCCATCATAAACTGAATATAATTGTAATTCTTCAAATGTAGACAAAAATTTAATATTTTTGGCTCTTGCCTACTAGCTCACCCCTTCATATCAGACTCGTATGTTTTCAGTACGTTGGCATTGTCTATGTGGCACCATGAAAGGTTCACTTTTTAGTAGATTTGGGAATATGTGTGGTGAGGGAGACGGGGAAGGTTGCAATCAGCTGTATAATAGTGATATAGCACGGCGCTCAGCGAGCAACTGACCCCGGGCGCTCAAACGCCTTGCTCCAGCACTGTACATAAGTCGCAAGACATGAATAGTAAGTGACCATACAAAGAAACAAAGCCAAGAAATAATTCATTGGATTTTTTTTTGGACGACTTTGACTTCTGCCAGTTCATATACCTGCGATCTGATTCATTACTTTGGCAAGTCACTGCACTTTTTTATGTACCCAATTCTAATTTTGTATGCTGTACATTCCCAATTTAAACATATGCCTATTCATTTATACATATTTGTAATTCATGTAGACCAACGTGCAATGCCTTTCGACAAATGTTTAATCACAGTCACATCGAATGTATGAATGATACATACGTATAGATGAATTACATGTACGTGTAAATAAGGTACACATGTGTCTATAGAGGGCAGCATCGTGCCTGAATAAAACTGTATGTACATAATCGCGTAGACGGAGCTGCCTTTCATGGGATTCCACTTCAATGATGACTGCACGATATTTAGCTTTTGATCATACTTCTAGGAAGTAGCGCCCTTTTTAAACATATATACATAATATGAATTACTGTAATTCCATTCTTCGATATACGCATTAATCGTTCCCGAGTATCGCTAAAATTATCGATTTAGACGTATCTCAGTTATTGTTAATAAATAATTTTAATTAAATTAATACGTAAATTAAATTAAATTCATAAAAAAATTAAAAATTAAAAAATTAAAATTAAATTATTATTAAATTAATCATTTAGTCATATGCGTAATTTATGTAGACATGTAATACATTGAGACATGGGTTTAAATCGGTTTTGTATCGTTGTAGTTGGCTGAATTCTACATATGTTTAAGTGGATTACAAATAAATTACTCACATCCCGAAAAATTATACATGTACTTAAATATTTAAGCCCATGCGCAATAATAACACACGTTTAATTGAATCAGACGTATGTGAAAATGCAGCATATTAATTAAAAATAGGTAAATAAAACATGCAACGGCGTGCCATTGGCTTTGCGTATTCATTTACAAATTAGAGCAATCCAGTTTAGAATTAGAGTTTCCACATAGTCGAATTAGATCTTTCACCCAGCAACAATTAGAAACAGTCTGCAATAGGAGGCCAGCCACAACTGGCCATCACCTGCAATTAGACCATCACGGGAATTGGGAAACTCACCAAAATTGCAGAGCGCGTCTACATAACATTACTGAAATTAGAACCTGAATCTACCACGCGATTACTTAAATAAGGGCGCGCAGATTACCGTTTATTGATTACCTCCATGCTGGGGTGAGATGGAGCCGCACTGATGAGTCCGTGAGAATACTAAAAATCGCATTTAAATAATAAAAGGTTTAACCACACAAAGGTGGTAGGGTACTAGAAGGGTAAAACCGCTTACTCTAGTCCTTGTCATATAATAATTAAAAAAAAATTATGAATGAACAGCATCATTCACATACAAACTCGGGTCTCTTCAAGAAAATTCGGAGGCTAGTTTTCCTCAACTGAAACTTAAAACGGTCGGCTGAAGACGCCTGTATTGCCTCCCTCGGCAGAGAGTTCCATGGATGGACCACTCTGACAGAGAAGAAGTTCATTCTACAGTCCAATTTAGCCGTGTTTTTAAATTAATAATAATAAGAAGAAGAAGCCCTCAAAAAGCCCTCAAAAAGCAAAACGCAAAAATTCAAAAAGCAAAATTAATTAACTTTATATGGATTGTACTCATTGTACTGGCTGCGGGGCTTACAGGGAATTTTCACGTGAAAAATGTCCGAAAGTCTAACCTTTCGTTGAGAGATAACTATAGGACGGGAAACGAAACTGGCGATTAAAAAAAAAAGCCTGAATATGTAGGTAGGCAAGAGAAATTATTATTTCGGTTTTGAGTCACCAGATATAAAATAATAAATACTAGTTCTAAGAATTAAGATCGCAATCTGGTTTGGCATGCCCAAGACTGTTTTCAGCTTAATTTTTACCATAAAAACTGACACGCGCTTTGCCCGATAGTTGTGAAACAAAGTGCATTAAACTCATTCCTAGCTATAAATCATTTACACTGGTCATACGAATTAAGAACACAAACTGGTGTGACATGCCTAAGACTGTTTTCAGCTTAGCTGTTGCCTTAAAACCTGACAAGTACTCAGCCGCATATGGGAAGCATAATTCATTAAATTCATTCGTATAGCTATAAACCAGTTACACTGGTCACACGAATTAACACCACAAACTGGTTTCTCATACCTAAGGCTGTTTTCAGCTTAGGTGTTGCCTTAAAACCTGACAGGTACTCAGCCGTATAGTTGGGAAGCAAATTGCAATAAATTCATTCTTAATTATAAATCATTTATATTCGTCATGCGAATTAAGATAGCAAATTGGTTTGACATGCCTAAGACTGTTTTCAGCCTAGCTGTTGCCTTGAACCGGACAAGTATTCAGCCGCATAGTTGGGAATCATAGTGCATTAAACTCAGTCCAAGCTATAAATAATTTATACTGGTGATTATTAAGACCGCAAACTGATTTGAAATGCCTATGATTGTCTTCAGCTTAGCTTTAAAACCTGACAAGTGATTAGCCGCATAGTTGGGAAGCTTAGTGCATTAAACTCATTCCTAGCTATAAACCAAAAAGTAAATGCAACTTATTGGCACGTCTTGAATGACCACCTAACGACAGTTTGGTTATTTAAAATTCCATTCTGTGTTCACCATGAAGACAATTCTCAACCTGTTGGTGCGTAAGTTGGGGTGCCAAACCTATTTAGGCTGCAAAAAATTCCTAATTACGAAACATTTCTAAAAAACTTTTAATGTTTTATTCTGAACATTTATGCAAAAAGACAAAAACTAAATTGCAAACTTTGTCGTTGCCTCATCCATCTTTTCTCTTACCTCTTGTGTCATGGATGCGTCCACTTGTTGTACGGGTTGTTTGGTGACTCCCCTGATGACTCGGTCGAGATTTTGTGGGAAGTAAAGGGGTACCGGCATGGCAAATTGGTCTCGGACACGCAGCGTTCCCTCAGACTTGTCATCTGCGTCCAGCATTTGGAAAATACCCTAGTTGAACCAAAACAAAACAAAAAAAAACCACGATGACATAAGTTTGATGTATTGGTTAAACTATTCTGTTGAGAGGTCTGTCTACGGGTCTGTTGAGCGGTCCGTCTAGGGGATCTGTTGAGGGGTCTTCCACCAGTAAATGGTGGTCATGATGGACAAGCTTGAAAGAACAATGTGTAATCTACAAAAAAAAAAAAACATAGGGGGATAGGGGAAAAGGGACGATAACATATGAGACGAAAAACCGGAGAATTGGTGCAAAAGATGACGCTGGCTCCAGAGAATTAATGTAGGTGATGAGGCTAAAGGGCCAGAGAGAATAAAGTCAGATGAGGTGGCTGAAGAACCACGGCGAGGTGCAGAAGATGAGGTTAAAAAGCTCCAGAGAATAAATGGGGGACATGAGGTTGAAAAGCCCCAGAGAATAACAGCTGTGGAGGATGCTGAAATGCCCCAG
>JAHWFP010112040.1:0-39650 GCA_023313725.1 Lithobius niger
CTGTGATCGCTGTTGGGGGTGTTATCGGACTTTCAGCCACACGTTAGTGACCCATCCCTCTTAAAAAGAGTAGTTAGTTCAAGATTGTACGTAAGTACGATGATGCCTTGGCATTTATGCGAAATGTCGCTGAAATTTTAATTTTTCTTGTAATGTTTAGCATTTACCAAAGTGAGGTCAGTGGATTTTATTGGCGCTTGAATGATTTTGAAATTCTGGTGCTAGCAAATCTGAGCCATCAGATGTCAGTTGGCGTAATTTTGCGTCACTGATGCAACTTCATGAAAACTGTGGTTTTGTGCCAATTTAGTGATTAAAAATCTCGTAATAACGCCCTTTACTACTTATTGTTTATTAGATACTTTCATTCGGCTTCCTAAAATAATTGTGTACAACATTAGGCGATTAGAAACAACTATATTACTTTTGCTAATGTTTGCGTTATTAAGTAGTGGTTTTGAGATTTTAGTTATCTGACACAAGCTAATGTTACTATAACAGAAATAGTTCAATTTTCATCCTAACTATAGACATTTTAACGGATGATGTATAGTAAGGGTAGTGAAAACCCAGTAAAAAACCCAGTGAAAACCCAGGTGCCCTGCTATAGGAACTTGATAACTTTCACGTATTACTGACCAGCACTTCCCTTATCCAGTTACCAGCTATGAAAGCAGTTCTAAATTTTAATCAAAGTCATCTCTGTCACATCAACTTATCTCCTCCGTCAGGAAACTTCAACATTTTCACAAGTTTTGCTTTGTAGAAAAAAAAATGGTAGCCTAACGAGGTATGGTTTCAAAATTAGGTTTTTCAATTTGTTTGGGGGTAAAAAAGTTAAACTTCCTAAGTTTTTATTGAAACGATATACCTGATATAAAACCTATTTTCAAAAGATTTCATAAGCAGGGAATTATTTCAGCTATCACTCCGAGCTAGGATAACTATGCTAAACTGTTTCAGTCTATTTTTTGAATACCACTCGTTCCATATATTGCAACGGAAAAAAAATGTATGTGGAAATTCGCCAAATTGTCTTCCTTTCTGTTGGAATAATAATTGTCAACAATGCATGATGAGTTTTGTCGAGACTTGATAAGAATAGTTAAGACGTGAGTGAAATAAGACCTTGACTCCACGAGACAAGAAAAATCCTAGGAATGGACTTTTAAAAATCATCCTAAGAAAAATTAAGAATAAAAAATGAAACCCGTTGCATCCAAAGTTATAAACAAATTTTAACGAAAGAAATAGAAATTCTTTAGATGGCGGAGGTTGTTCCTGTTCTGCGTTGTCACCCCAAAATTTAAATAATGTTTTCATTTAAAAAAAAAGTTTAATTATGTTTGTCTTGTGGGATATAATGTGGGGATGAATAATAATTACAAAAGCATTCATATAAATTAAACGAGGGTTTACTAAACAACTTAAGCTTAATGTCAAACAATGCAATCAAATGTGTCTACGCTTCTCAAGTTAAAAGTTAGTAATGTGATGACCTTAATGTACTTGTCAAGGTCAGCTGACATCTAATGAGTGGATGGTCATTTACAACTCTTAAGTACATTTAGGGGAGATGTACAATATGAATACACTGAATTACATTTCTGCAAGATGTTGTACTGTCTTCTGAATCTGTAGGATTCTAGCTCATTCAACTCCTTTTTTATTCTTGTCAACAGATGGTGACCGACCAGGATATCTGAAAATTGTACTACTGCCGTTGTATACTTCAAGTGCCTGTAGGAAAATATACGGGAGTCGGATTACCGACGATATATGTTGTGCAGGAGGAGAAGCTGGAAAGGGTGTCTGCTTTGTACGTCTAAGTAAAATAATTTCACCTACAAATTGTACTGATGATGTGAATGTTAGACGTGTGATGTTAGACGTACAATATTAACTTTCGCCAATCAGTAACTTAATACATGTTGCCTATGTTCTCATTGCTTCCATGGCAGCAAACACTGGGTTTTAGGGCGGCATTAATACCAGTTTAGATATTAGCAAGCCTTTTAATGCCATCTTCCGCACAATGAAATCAAATGTGTCTACGCTTCTCAAGTTAAAAGTTAGTAATGTGATGACCTTAATGTACTTGTCAAGGTCAGCTGACATCTAATGAGTGGACGGTCATTTACAACTCTAAGTACATTTAGGGGAGATGTACAATATGAATACACTGAATTACATTTCTGCAAGATGTTGTACTGTCCATCTTCCGCATAACATTGTGCGTCAATTGGGCGATAAGTCTGTCCTCCTGTCCGGTGTTTTTCAATTTTTGCAGGAGGTGCAGATGTATGACAAGATTTAGATTAGGGGTTTGAATAATATCTCTGTAATGTGTGGTGCAGTGGCAACCCGGACCACTGCACTGTGACTGAGGTTGGCGCTAATGACCAAGCTGTCGACGCGCCATTAAGCCTCATCTCTCCCCCCCCCTTTTAAAATTTTGAAATTTAAAATTTCAATTATCTTACGTCGTATAAGTGAATGCATTCCACCACTAGCAAGTTATGAAGGGATACATCCTAGTATGCGTTATTCGAGTAGGTGATGGAAATTAAGACGGTATTTGCTTTAAATTAAATTTCTGACTAACGTATTTCTAAACTGCTGAAAGACTGTCTTCGGTGTTAACATGTGCAATTAGTTTAGACAAGTCACTACTTGTTTTAAAACACTAACTACACTGGATAAAAGGGAGTAGCATCGTTTCGTAACACTTATTGCCCACTTACGTCAGTTTTCCACAATATTTTCACCAATCGAAAATCTTTCATCACTCTTTCTTTTATGGAGTAATTATCGTTTTATTTGCCATCACCTACTCGAATAACGCACACTAGGATGTATTCCTTCATAACTTGCTAGTAGTGGAATGAATTCACGGAGTTGGTGTTGTTTAACATGATTCCTTCATCCTTCAAATTTACACTGGGACTTTACGACGCTCAGGTAAAAATTGCGAAAGTGACGACATAGAAGGCAGATAGCATGATCAACCTGACATTGTGCGTCAATTGGGCGATAAGTCTGTCCTCCTGTCCGGTGTTTTTCAATTTTTGCAGGAGGTACAGATGTATGACAAGATTTAGATTAGGGGTTTGAATAATATCTCTGTAATGTGTGGTGCAGTGGCAACCCGGACCACTGCACTGTGACTGAGGTTGGCGCTAATGACCAAGTTGTCGACGCGCCATTAAGCCTCAATCCCCCCCCCCCAACCTGACTCTCATGTGCTAAGGGAATCCTAAAGACTCTACTAGATCATTCACGTGTCGTGTTCAATTCGGACGTAAACTGAAACGGGGTTATCCCTTCAATCATACATTTATTCTTCCAGCCTAAACGGCAAACGAGGCGGTTTAAACTCGTGCATTACAATAATCGGTCTATTAAGAATTAGCATTCTTAAAAACATAAATATCAGTTACAAACCATTGAATACAGAATTGTTCGCCTTAGTTTGAATTGTTGGTGCCACTTTTTGCCATCAAATGCCCCAAATGCCCCATAAATCAAGCAGCTGTCTCAGAAATTAATAATTTGTATGCACGTTTTTAATTATTTTAGCCAAGAAGTCAATACTTGTGTAAAATACCTGAAAATTATTCGTGTGTTATTTCAATAGGCGTCAGGTCATACCGCTGCTTGATAATGTCTAACAGTTGCAAGGATTGGCACCAACTAGAAATGCATCCAATTCGTAATAAATAAATAAGAATTTGACCTATAATGGTCAGGAAAACGGAAAGGCTGGGGCCACTGACACCGATCCTGCAGAAAAGAAACAGGGGGAAAAGGGGAAATGTTTAAGTTTGGTAATTTCTTTTTAAAAACTTATCAAGTGGATGTTCATCCAAGCGACACTTAAATTCACTAACTGAGGGCGAATTGACAAAAGCTTCTGGAAGAGAATTCCAAGGTCCTATTACCCGAGACGCAAAGAAAAACTTTCTGCAGTCCGTCCGTGGAATGGGCATGCTCAATTTAAGGGAATGGCCGCGAGTTTTACTGTTACAGGCCAGGGTGAAGAACGGAACATCGATAGAGGCCTCATGCAGAGTTTTGAAGGTCAAAACAAGGTCAGCCTTCAGTCAAATGATTGAATGTAATTATAAAGGCTTCGTCAACACAATGTGGTGGTTATTTGTGCCCATATTTTGACAA
Organism: Lithobius niger; assembly: GCA_023313725.1. Taxonomy (NCBI): domain Eukaryota; kingdom Metazoa; phylum Arthropoda; class Chilopoda; order Lithobiomorpha; family Lithobiidae; genus Lithobius; species Lithobius niger. Next base: position 4,177 of record JAHWFP010112040.1, read on the forward strand.
ATGGTGCCTAATTTAGGCATAGAGTACAGAACAACTAAAGTTGTAAAGCTACAAGCAATCCACTATTTGAAAAACATCCAGAGGAGGCAAAAGGGATGACAAGACAGAGGAAGTGGAAGCAGAGCAGCTAATCTTCCTCAGAAAACACGGTTAAAGAGTCAGAGAATAAATGCTGGGCAAAATAATTTTAGGGCTAACGTTTATTTAATGACCGAAAACGACATAGTAAAGTAGGCTATATAATTCCTCATCTTTTTTAATGGAATGACCGAATTGAATAACTCCCTATTATTCCGGACCTTTCTTTGAAGTATTTGATTTTAGTTTCGGTTTTGTATTTTGTGATAAATTGTCATGTAGCCGTAGTTTTTTTTTTGGGATAAATTGTCATGTAGCCGTGTCATATAGCCGTAGTTTTTTTTTATAGGTTTGAAACACTTTGCTATGCGTAATAATCTTTATTAATACCATTTCTGAATCAAAAACATAAAAGAAAAAGTAAGAAAATTGTTTAAAATAAGAGTAATTCGGAAAACAGCACATACTTAAAATTGCGATTAGGCCCTATTAGTTCTTTTTTGATGCTTTCTATGATTTCCCGAAAAGTTTACGTAAATCGACACAAAATATCACTGAGCTGTTTGCGGGTTATGATAGTGGTATGTACTGAATTCTCTGTTCCTGTATCAGATAAGGCTGAAAATTTGTACATTCCCCATCATGTAAAAAAAAGGCTTAAATACACTGTGTGATCGTGGACGTTTTTAAAGTCCCTCATATTTTGACCCTTTGGGCACCAAAGAATTCTCAAATCTGAGCAAGCCAGAAAAAAACTCCAGAATCCGACGACTTTTTGATTTTGCAAAAATTTTGCCACAAATATTTGGCTAATTTTTCTGCGAAGCGCACTAAAAACTTAAATTCTGAATTAAAATTTGTGATGTTTCTCAGTACATGACTCAGAAAGTATGAGTCCACTCAGCCTTTAGATGTCACTGTAGTTTCAAATTTGTCGATCTTTAATAGGTAAAGAACAATCAGTAATAAAGATTTACAACTCATAGAAGCTCTTAAATTGAAGCCAATGTAGATTGAAGCTGCATTACTCGCCACACTAACAGAAGGTTGGCTGGTCAGCCTGATGCTTTTCTGGTGAAAGAAAGGCCAGGTGCCGCTCAGGACCGTATGGAATTAGACACTGAATAAAGTGTGTGCGGGAGAAGCCCTCTGTAGGAGAAGGTTCTTTCGGTTTGCTTTTGTGCTTATCTTACAGGTTAACGAAGATAATGTCACGAGTTACCGACTGTTCGCCGGTGAACAAGAACTTCATGACGGAAAGGGGAAAAAGAAACCATCAGTAACAGCAATATTATATCACGCAAACAACCTATTTTTTTAAAGTAAATTAATGTATTTAATTCCATGCATACACCCAGATAACCAAAAAAGTTATTTCACACGTTATGTTTGTTAAATTACCAAAGTGGAAATCTCCATTTTATTTTTGCTATTATGTTATAGTTTTAAAAATATCTTAAAAATTTACACTTTAATAAGTCGGGAAATTTCTGTCTTACACCCCCCCCCCCCCCAACATTTGGTCTTCCCGACATCCCTGCATCTCGACTCACAGTATAAGTGCTTGAATACTGTGTCGTGCTTCTGTCACTACACCACCTGCAACATTCGTTTACCCTTTACCTTGTGATTTCTTTCTTTATTTGCAACATTTGGTTTGCAACGAGTCGTTCGAGGGAAACCGTCTGGAGATGTTTCTGGTGGAGAGACAGCATAAACATTTTTCCGCGCAGCAAGCAGTTTGATGCTCGATTGTCGGCCTTTAGGTTGTTTGGGTTAGTTGTTTGTTCTTTATACCAAGTAATACCAAAAAAATGGTAATTTGTTTCCAGTTCTTGGTATTAGTGTTTGGACAGCCCTATTTTATTTTACAATATAATGTTTTATTTTCATTTTATTATATTTTGCATAGTAAAATTACTGTCAATACCATTGATTAGGGCACGTTTTAATATATTTTCATGGAGAAGTTCAAACATGTATGCTAAATTCTAAAATCATTAGAAAAAATATCGTCAATGCCCCCCACACCCATACAGACAAAACTTCCCATGTAGAAATGCGTCATAGAAACCACGTGTATAGAGCTTGGCGCATGCGTTAGTCTAACTGTCTCAATGCTCTTAGGGGCGAGACGAAATGAAAGGAGCTTCGCCCTGTTATCGTGAGGCACCTAGAGACGCCTCGTAACAATGTCTCAATTGGTGTGTGGAGCTCAATTCATCATTAGAGTGGTAGAGACGTCTGCAGCAAGTTAATGCAGGTTGCGGCAAAATGTTCTGTCTTGAAACCAAATGCGACAGTTGGTTTACACAGAGTCAGTGCGAGTCAAAATGTCACGAGACGTTACATCTAGTGAAGAGACAGCATAAACATTCTGCCGTACAGCAAGCGGCGTGATGCTCGATATCCGGCCTTTAGATTGTTTACGTTAGTTGTTGGTTGTTTACTCGTAAAAAGAACTGGTAATTTGTTTCAGTTCTTTGTATTTAAAAGTCAGTTCTTTTGTAAAATTGTTGTTTGGACAGCCTTATTTTATTTTATTTTATTTCGGTGTTATTTTATTTTGTAAAATGACTATCCAGACCGTTGACAAGGGCACATTGTAATGTACGAATTCACGTCTTGGAGCAGTTGAAACATGAATGTAAAATTCTCAAATCGTTTCGAAAAACTATCTTCAACGTTTTCCCTCCCCTCGAAATAAAGAAAACTTCCACATAGGAAAAAAATATACATGGCACAAACCATTGCGTTGGTCGCGAGACGAAAACGAAAGGAGTTTACCCTGTTGTAGTAAGTTACATAGAGACGCCTCGCAACAACGTCACAACCAATGTGTGGCTTTCAATTCATTGTTATATTGGTGGAGAGGTTTGCAACAAGTTGAAACAAGTTGTGAAAAATGTTCTGTCACGAAACCAAATGTTGCATATGGTGCGCAGCTAGCCTTCCGTTCATTCTCAACACGCGCAGCAAGGGGTTACGTCAGGGGGTTTACTGCACCAGGATTGTCATAATTATGGAGTAGTAATAGTACTTTAAGTTACCTGTCAAATTTCCAACATGTGTTGATATGAAACTTCTAACACGTTTCATTAGTAATTGTAACGATTATTACATTATGTCATTGTCTCTTTTGTAGGGGGATTCTGGCGGTCCTTTGGCCTGCTACGTTGAAGAAAAATGGAGATTATTCGGTATAGCTTCATGGGTATATCGCCGTTGCGACTTCCCCGGTCATCCAGATGGATTTGCTAATGTTAGTCACATTAGCGAATGGGCCAAAGGCAAAATGGGTGAAAGATAATCATTTAAAGATAACGAAAAAACACGTGTATTTAATCCTAAACAAATGTCTACATCTAACTTGTTATAAAATGTCAACACTGCAGCACATACATCTTTTGACAACAACACTTGGTTTGCCACTTAGAAAACTAACAATATTCCATAACAGATTTTCAATAACATACAAACATGACGCACTTATGAAAATAAAATATTTCAACAAGTTTATAACTGTTTTATTTGGAGAGTTTTATCTACATCATACAGTGACTTTATTACACCATATGGAGAATATCCAGAATAAAGAAAGATCAAATGCAGCCTACCCAGTTAGGTTAACTCTTCCAGTCTGTTTGTGCGTCTACCATATTGTTCGTGCAAATGAAACAACTCTGGGATGGAAATACCTAGTTTTTTTTAAATTTAGTACATGGAAGCCAAAATGTTTGTTTATATGTATCTGTCCAACTAAAGTCTTTGGAATGACACACTAGCGATAGGAAATTTGGACTGAAAGATCTGCTGCAAAATTTAAGGTCACGCAACTATGTTTATTGAAATTGGTAAAGTGGTTACTGGGTGACGATGCTTCTGATGATCAGAGTCATGTGTGTGTGTATGGGGCAAGGTGGCCTGATGGTTAGCATGACCGTCTCCTGCGCCAGAGATCCCGGGTTCGAATCCGGCCTCAACCACCCCTGTGATGTCTCGTGCTCATGCCGATTGTGGCATGTAAAAGAACCTATGATTTTCGATAGGATTTACCTAGCAAAATTGACTCTCTCTCCTTCTGGCACCATGGCTAACGCTGGGTGCGCGTCAAACAGCTACAGTCATTGTTGTGTATTGGTCAACTAATTAAGCTTAATAACTAAAAAGAAGAACCAGTGATATTTATACAATGCCCTCTTCAAACAACGAAGTGCGCTAACAATCGGCACGTCTAGTAGGTGCTAACGTGAACATGGACAGCTCATGATAGGGGAACAAAAAATAGAAAAGGAAAAATATCGCATATAAGGCATTTTCACGAAGCAGTCTTCGTTTTGTAGCCTAGCTCTGGTACAGCAAAACCTACGTAGACCGGCTGCTACCCAACAAAGCCCCACATAACAAAAATGTGTACCCATGGTTTATTGTTTTAAATTGTGGGCATATTTTCTATTGTTACGAACCTCTATTGGTAAATATCCGGAGGACATTAAAATACCGCCTGGGACCGCCTGGGAATCTATCTGTTGCAGACATAGGGCGTTAGGGCATCGGGCAGATGGCCAGGACTGGTTAACGCTCGTTAAACCCTTTGAACCCTTTGACATTAAAATATCCGGAGGGTATGAAACGTTTAACCGGAGGATATATCATTATTATCTACTGAAATTGATATACAATGTTTTTTAAGTATACTTCAACGTAATTATCCAGTCTAACAATGCAAACGATAAGTGCCTGGGTACAAGTCTCTTACACCCAAAGTTTGCAACATTGCCTCGAATGGTACGGGATTTATTCTCTCCCGCAGATGCCAATAGATCTTTTCGGCTACGCCTTGGAGTCTATTGTTGCCATCCTTGGTCCGTGTAAATTTGTTGCAAGCATTATTTTAGGTTTGTTTCCAAAAAATGTTACTTAGCTGCAGTCCAGCTGACTAGGTTGACGTAGTTTTCAAGATGGCGGTTTATGCGTGACCTAGGAGCTGTCAACTCGTAGATTTCTTTGACCATTTTTATTGTTAAGTTTAAAGAGAACGGAAGCCAAATCGGCCCAAGAAGTGTGAAATACAGATGCAGAACTATTTAGGTGGCCTTTTGATCTTAAATGGCAGACTGCCTGATCGGAAAAATGAACCAACGACCTTTGAAACCAAAGGGCGAACCCCTATATCTTAGTAGTGCAGCTTAGCAGCAGGGCTTAGCGGTAGGGATGTCTTTGGTTTCAAAGCTCGTGGGTTCAATCCCCCACTCAGGCAATCTAGCATTTAAGTCCAAAAGGTAACGTAAGTAGGTCTCCATCTGTATTTATATATTGTTATTAGCTGTTTGTTGAAGATTTGTTTAATCTCTTTATTGTTCATGTGTTCTCTGGGATGTGTTGTTTAGTTGTATTTTGTAGGTAATCGAGGCTAGAATATTATTTAAACTTGTTGCCATTCATGTAAACTGCGATTTTTTTTGCCTAATAGGGGATGCCTCTATAATAATAAGAAAGCAAGTGAATTTAACACCAGAAAAAAAAAAGTATTCACAAGAAATTAACTTACCGCGGTGTTGCATCACCAAACTATTCTACTTACAGTAAAAACACTACGACTACTTCCCTAAAATCAGAGCCTAGTAGTGATGTGTGTCATAAGGCAACCTGCGATTTGTTGGGTGACAAGTGTGGTTTAATATTAGCGAGGGCTCTGCTGTGAGACATTAAATCAACTGAACAATGAAAGTAAAAGAAGCAAACAAAAACACAATATTTGATAAATAATGGGTAGAGAATTTTGTTGGTAATTACCGTTCGTAGAGTTTTCTTCTCCTAAATTTAGGATGATTGGTGGTGAAGCCGTGTTTTACATAATCATAGTTCTGAGGAAGAAAGGATGCAGTCTCTACGCAAGACCCGTAATTATTCTGAAAAACACATAGCCATAGATACAGGACGTATGACCTTCTTTATGTCTGGCGCTACACGATTGGGTTAAAAAGGGCACACCACACAACATTCCAACTTTACTACCTCAATTTGGTTACATCTTGCAGAGATTGTAGCAATGTCATAGGTGACGTATTGGTTGAATCTTTCCCTGAAAGCTGAGTCATTCACAGAAAGTTCATTTGATGTAAGGGCGACATTTCCAAAAAGGGACACGGCGCCAACCTGAAGATACAAGGTCCCTTTTTACTTCGGATGTTTTACAGAACCACAGCGTAGATGGGGTAGTAGCGTGAAAAAAAAAGAAGTAATAACAATCATAACAACTAGGGGACAACAATAAACCTAGATGAAATTTTCCTAGAGATGTGAAAGATGATCACAATATAGAAAGAAGCCGTCACAGATCGTAAAGTATAAGGAAACTAGTACCAGGGATGAGCAGGGGGAACCAGGTAAAAACCATACTTGGCAGGGTTACACAACATAGTGTGCGAGGGAATTTCAAGACGAACGATTTAAGTAAAGGATAACTGGAGTGGAAATTTCTACCCGACACTCTAACATTGCGTCACTCCCTCTCGAAATTTCTTAACGTAGGATGTAGCCCCCTCCTCGTTACATAGGGAAAAAAAGGGTGCAGAAAGTGGTTCCATCATTCACTTGCATTAATATTCACTTGAAGGGGAAGGAAAAAGAAAGCTAGGCAGGTTGTCAAACGATAACAAGTCTCAGGGAAGCAAGTTGTAAGCAGTGCAAATAAGTTAGCTAAACTTCTAATAATGGTGAGTACAAACTTAATTCATGTACTGTTAGAGGTATTAACATATACCACATATGGTAAAAAGTTATTGATCAAGTGTGACCCAAACGAAGGTTATTTCAACTGGAGGTGATGGTATATGCAAACTCCCAGGAAAATAGTTAATAGACACAAAGAAAAAAGGTTAAATCACAGACGAAATACAGTTATAAGTACAGTTACATATTTCCATGGCTACACTAATATGAGTGATTCGCTGAAAATTCCTTGAAGGGACAACCAGCACCTGAAGTGCTTCAAGCGTTTCCTGATGCAGGCCTCTATCGTCGTGTCCATCGGCAAATTCTCTGTTGGCAGCTATTTCAATTTAATTGTGCCTTCTTGGACACTACTGGGGACGAACCAAAAATACCGCTCATAGTGTTCAGAACTCGCGGTACATATTAGACTTTCAACTAGGGCGATGTCGGATGGGCTATCTATCCATACATCTGTCGGTAAGTCTGGTGTTGGGCCAAGGAGATGTACGAACCATTGTACATCGCGTACAACTTCTACAATTGCAACCACTTTTACCTCAGCCGAACTGAGAGTAACCACTTAATGCTCTTTTGACAATTCTCACAGACATAATTGCTTTTCACTTCCATCTCTTTGCTAGCAACGGCCCTGGGTTAATTTATATACAGTTCAGTACTATAGTCCAATACTCGTATAGTGTTGCTAAACAAATTATAAACCAACATCCCGGTACGACGACCTTGAGTAGTGTGCGGGAATGAACCATTCATAGAGAATGAAGATGATGAATAAGCATCATTGTTTTGTGTTAGGTATTTTTCTTACATGTGGCATGTTTTTAGTTGTCCGAGTGTATACACCTGACCGCCGTAGCTGGTGTACAGTCTACAGAATGTGGACCATATCACAACTACTAGACTAAAAAAAAAAAAAAAATTCAGCAATTTTCTATAGATATAAACTTTTAAATTTTTTTGATCATTTCGGCAATTACTTACTTCAGTTTTCATCGTATAATTTATTTTAAATAACGAAATTATCGACAGGACTTCTTTCCATGTAATTTTTTAGCCATTGAAAATTATGAAATAAATCCCGAAATTTCAGGATTAAATCAGGGATCCCAGAATTGAGGGAAACGAATCCCGAAATCCCGGGATCACAAATACTTCCCATGATTGAATGCCCTTTATAATAACATTTTCTTCTCATTAAGTGACGGGGGTGCATACTAGGGGCCTCTACCAATTGCGAATCTGATAAAGAGGCACTGCTGCAAATACTTTGCCCTAGAATGCACTACCTGTTTACGTTTTTGTAGCCCCTTGACTTACTGTTTTTGAAAGTAGAATCAAAAGTGTGAATCTGAAAGTGTGAACTGTGGATATATTAGGTATTCGTGAACTGCCATTAGAAAGGCGGTAGATGCGTAACACATTTTAATTTTAATTAATGGAATTATTTTAATGCACTCCCACCCTGGGGTATTGCACCAATATTAATTTAAAACACTATAACACAGCTGTTTAATTGTATGTGATAGACTAGGTATTAGTGGCTATTTCATTATCCATTCCTCGTTCTATTGCATCTTTTGCAATAAATACATTCATTCATTCATTCATTCAAACAAGGTACACAATTCAAAGTTGGCAAATGCTATTTCTTCGTTGAAACAAACCACATTATTGGAAAACATCGTTTACACTGTGGTAGCCATTTCTTAAGACAGGTGTTATTATTAGTTTAGCTTTAAAGTATCATGGAATTACACAGAGAGACTACTTTTAACTTCTCAGGTATTAGATAGGTCAGTTGCAAATTTCGATCAGGCATCCTCTTGTAAAAGGGATCAAGCTCCTTTAAAATGTCTTGAGATTATAAAGTCTGCGATGCAGAACAGCTTTGAATTGAATAATGAATAAACTGGGAGCGGCATAAGAGAAAAAGGATAGTATGAAACAAACTTTTTCTGGAATTTACAGTTGAACGGATATAATAAGGAAATCCTATAATTACATAATAGATGAGATTGAAAGGCTACAGTGCTGCATTTACACCTGACGGCATTTTCGAGCACGTCACTGCTAACATGTATACCATACCTGGTTATGCGGAATAAGTATTGTTGGCTATCTAACAGTTTTCTTATTGTTGAATATGTTGGTGAAACAGGAGAAGAATCCGTGTTTCAGCTTACGGTTTGAAACCACCTAAGGTTAAGTCCAAATTTTCGAGACCTGTAAGACCGAAATATCATGACCATCCTTTTAATTTCTAGAATTTGATTTGCACCGATTTTAATATTCACAAGGTAGACAAATGCGACGTATGTTATGCCAACATAAAATGGGTTCATTGAGTGCTACACTCAAAGTGGCAGACATAGTAACTAGTTAGCAGTTGGTAATTAACAGGCAGAACCCTCCACAGGCACCTTTGCTCTTAATCTCTTATATCTCTTTATTGTATATAACATTGGTACCCCAAGTAGGTGTGCGTACAACTTATGTTCATTAGTAGGTTATAGGGCCACGTGAAGTAATAGCAAGGCCATCAATAGATAAATACTACCCACAACTCTACACTCACCCCTCCTCAATAGAGAGTGTGAGAAGACACTAAATTTAATGCGATAACATAACTTAAAGTACTAGGGTTACTTGCCAATCTATATAGAAAAAAAATTGAAAACGGTAACAGGATTAAATATAGTAACTGTCATTACTTATCTTGGTGGGTAAAACCGTTACCCACCAAAGATAAGTAATTAAAAGTTTCTATATTTAATCATGTTACCTTTTTCAAATTCAACACAGAACACCCTTCAAAAAGTTATAGGAATGGTGCGAAAAACTCACACGTAATCTGGTAATTAGAACGAAAAAATACGTGTATAAATCAGAGAATCAACAAACATGAATGAAATTCAGGAAAAAATGTTTGTTTCCCATAGTACCAACGACTAACGTGGGGTTTTTAGTCGCTGTCGCTCACGTCGCTCTCGACCACTTCTTTTCAGAAGCAAAGGTGAACCACTAATATAATGACAATTTGTTGAGGGTTTCCCCCAAAACACGGATAGTTTGTGAATCTGGCGAAGTTTCACAATGAAAGGCGGCATAGTGTTGCTTAACAACGTTATTGCGGTGCACACCTCCAGACAGAGACAGAATGGATGGAATCAACGAAGATCTAGGCGATGATGATGGTCTCCGCTAAGATCTTTGGCTTTGATTGAGTGGAATCTTTATGGTCGGATTTGGAGGTTACGCCCTTTGGTGACTGAAAGAGCGGATAATTTTGCCACATATGTGAGTTGGAAATGGAACTGATGTGTCAATCATGTGATTACGTAATTAAATGGCATGTTTCCCGACAACTTTACCTGTTTTTGTATTTAAGTGACATCTCAAATTTCTATCCGTCTATATCACAGCTGCCACCGGTGATTGTAATTCGAATTATAGACTCGATACCATATAAGTTGGTGTTCTTCAAACTGCATCTACTGGTTATTTACATTAAATTTAAGCTGGTACAACTAGCTTTTTTTAAATTTGTCATTTTTAGATGGAACCATTAATGATGAACATGTTCTAGGACTTTGTCCTAATTGCAATTTCGCCAGAGTACACCCTGTCGTGATATGTGGTACATTGCTTGCAGCTGTAATAGAAATTTTAATCTAGAAGTAATTTTCTAAATTTAAGCCAAGATTTAGACTAGCTTTTACTGAATGTTTCATTCTACAAACCGAATTTTCTGCAGGACCGTTCGACCTTAGAAATAAGGATTTGTTACGTATAACTCTGATACCACACTCATTTTGGAATTCCATGAATTCAGTACGAATAAAATTGTCCGGTTACTGGATACTAGCACTTTTATTAGCCCAAATGTAGTGAATAATTCCCGTAATATTTTAATAATATAAGCACTTGTTGTTTTCCTTTGGCATACAAAAGGCAATTTCGAATGTACATCCACTCCACAGGAACATTTTACGCTGAAAACATGGGCCTCCTCTTTATCTACCTGACAGGCTTCACACGTTTTTGTAGTTTTTCACCAATCCAGACAAGTCACCTTAATATTTCTGCAATGACAAGTTGATTTCCTTCTAAATATTTCGACGCTACAAAAATGGTTTTAAAGACTCATCACTGACCTTATTATGCAACCATCGCTAGTGTAGTGATACACAATTGCCAGAACTTCATCTTTGATAGTCAACTTCTCAAATTGATCAGATAAAATTGGCATGTCTTAAGAGTCGTCATGTTCACAACACAAGAGCTTGGGTTTTTTTGGTAGGGTAATATGAAAACGGCATACAGGATGAAAAATCAGCAGTAATACATTTTTGCCCAGGATGCGTTGCAGCTTAAAATGGTAACTATTGAGATACAGCACCCAATGCTGAACACAAGCTGCAGCTATAGCTGGAATAGCAGCCTTTTTGACAAACACTCAAAGTAGTGCTTTCTGGTTATGTTGCAATAGGAACTTCCTAAGAAGCAAAACTGATGGAAATGTTTAACCCCAAACCCTATCAAATGTGCCTCACATTCCAACTGGGTGTACGAGAGGCCAATCTTTCGTATGCCCAGTTCGACCATGAGGCACTTTGAACAGGGATTAAAAATATTTTGTCTTGCTAAGGGCACTTGAAACAAATCCGATACGACTATATACACCTGAAGGCAACGTATGCATAAGTGTTGTACCGACCCCTACAGGAGAGGTGCCTCACACTTATTTTTATGGAATATTAGGGTCATAATGTCCTCGGACTAGTGATTCCAGAAACGCCGTTTTGACTTAGTAAAGAGGCAGAACATTCTTGTGTGTAATGCAATGATGTTTTTGGTGACAAGCACGTTGTTTTTGGTGGTTATTTAGGGAAGCCAGAAGAGATGTTGGACGTCGTACGAACTGTGTTTACAATATAAAAGCTTGTGCGTGAGTGTGGCGCTCGACGCTCGACGCGTACGCTAGTTCATGAGATCTCTAAGGGCGCTTTTATGCAACGACTCGATTTTTCATTCTTGCAGCTAGAAGCTAGAAATTATCCGAAATTTCAAGATGGTGGTGGTTTTAGCTCTGCCAACTCGCAATGAAACGAGTAAATAATTGAGTTTAGAAGCGATTGGGAAAATTGTTTCGTTAGGATGAATTCTCCATTTTACTGTCACGAATTATAGGACTGTAGGCAATTGCTCAAACGATGTCGGATTTAGCTAATTCAGGAAGCGTTGTTACCATGACAACGACACCTTTGCCGTCATGAATAAATTTCAGCCGTGAGAATGCAAAAGCGAGTCGCTGCGTAAACGTGCTCTAATTCCTGATTGATTGCTACATTGTAGTCGCCAACAATCCTAACATCACCATTAGGCTTGAAGAACAAAACTACTGGGGTTGCCCAAGCACAACAATCAACTGGTTTCAAAACCCACTACCGAACCAGTTGGTTTATTTCAAACTCAACCTTGCCTCTAACAGCTAGGCACACAAGTCAGGCCTTACAAAATTTTGGTTTTGCTCCTGGCTTAAGCTTGATACTAGCTTTGGAATCCTTGAATTTGCCTCGGTCTAGTTTGACTAGGTCAGGAAGCCTTTCGTTATAACATTACATCCGAAAAGTAACTATGATACCAACAAAGTGGAATCAAGGTAGAATCACAGCTGGGATGTACTTTGAGTGGTAATATTTGACCATTTAAATCACAATGTGCAATCCACTTATTTGAATTTACATGCTAACAGGTCACAGTGTTAATGCTTAGAACTCAGGCTGTCATCAGACTCCATATAAGTGGCATTTCCTGATTCAACTGTTTTGATCTTTCGTTTTAATGTACAAGAAAGATTTCTTTTTCTTATCATAGTTTAATGCAGTTTTATGCTTAAGAGTGGTGGTTCGCACCGCCTGGTTGATTCCAAGACTTGCGCACTCATGTTAAATGCCCCACATCCCAGCAAATTGAGCGTGTTTCCCTCCTCCATTTGCACTCTGAGCGCACGTTATTTTGGTAGCTACAACAGTAGCAGTTAAATTCCTTTTTAAATTTAAATTTAGAAAACTTATTTTTCACTTGGTGAGCAGACGACCCCTGAAATTTGAGAACAGTGATTTCTTAAGCTAGTGCAACCTCACATGCCTTTGTTGAAAGTAACAAGCTTGGGACCCATTGTCATAAGGCTTTCTTGAGCTCTTGCATTCTTAATCCCTGAGCTATAACAGTTTCACAACTTCCCCTTACGAAAATCCTTATATTCACAGTTAACAGCAGATGCTTAACTCCTAGATGTAGAATGCCATGCTTTCGTCTAGTGCTTACATAGGCTGCATAAACTGAATTCTTTCGCTAATGAAGCTGTATTTTTGATCCAGATTACACTTCAGCATTGTATCTATCTCATCCAATGAGTTACTAATAGTTGCGTATGGTGAGGCATAGATTCCTGAACAAGCCATAACTCTTTTTACCTATGCTTACCAGGAGGACAACAAATTGCTTATCATCCGGCACATCAATACAATGGAGCTTTGCCATTTTTAAGTACAGCTTTACGAACTACTTCGGACCAATACTTCACACTCTTTGTGTGTTCTGGGTGGGCCAACGATTTTTCTAAACCTCCAGACAGACTTTCAAAGCTTAAATAGTACCTTAGACTACTTAAACTAAGAGATTTGCCAATATTACCTCCATTGCAATGAAATTTGTTAAGACCGGATTTCCTGTTTCTTTAAACGTTATTTCATCGTCATTCATAAACGACACAGAGTAACAAATTTACTACTATTTTAAACATAAGCGTAAACAAGCTTCCCTTTTAAACTTTTAACATTGAAGTATTAGAACTGAACTAACTTATGTGTCATCATCTTTTAACTATAGGCCTACTTTGTACCGAGTTTTAGACCTAATATATTAGACCTAATATCTAAATGTTACAGCTTTTAAAGTTAGTTTACAAAAACGCACTTGTTTAAAACCAGAAATATGCATTTTTACACAATACTTTTTTTACTAGTTAAATATTTTGCTCTTTATGCAACTTGAACGAAGTTACGCATCTTTAACACAATTTTAACAATTCATGGGTACCTAAACTTAACCTTAACTTGTACGCAACGTATTGCATTACCACCAACACTACGCAAGCTAAAGATTTGTAAACGTGGCACACTTCCGTAGCAAATTCTCCACCCACTTATTGGGGCTAAAGATATCAAACCCCTCCATACAAATCCAAACGGGTTGTTGTCATTTTCTCGATAGCCAGTCGATGAAAAACCAGATAGCCACATTTTTTTCTGCTGCAATTCGTCTGCTACTTTGAGCTGCCACCACAAAAAAACTCAAGACTTTTTCTTAGCACTTTTTAGAAAATCTAAGCTTTCATACTACTTAGTAGACAACCATTGTTTCCAGCACAAAATTAATGATCGGGTACAAATTCCCGTTATTTAACGGGTAAACTACTGGTATGTATTGTTCAAAATACACTATTACCATCTTTAAATTAAAGATGAACAGTTATTGAATTGGTTTTCGAACTGGTTTTGAACTGATAAAAACTGGTTTGCATAGAACCACAGCTTCTATTTGCTCAAAAAACCAGAACTGAATCGGAACCCTGTCTACAGCTAAACCATAACCCGAACCGGTACATACTTTTTTGTGCAGTTCGACGACATATTTGGATCAGAAGGTCGTTCAACAATTCGTTAACAAAGTGTTAAAGAATTTTCGAAAGTGCAAATGGCAAAGGACGAAGACCGATGTAGCGTGAATTTCTGATATCATGTTGCGATCCACTCGTATGAACGGGGGATGATTTTTGTTTCTTTCCAAGAGGCATTAAAAAAGCAGGTTCGAATTGACGTGCTGAAAATATGTCAAAAATGTAAATGAGGCTGGAAGAATGACTATATTTGACAGGTAAGAGAGTAAAGGTTCATATGGACCCAGGAAAGAATATTCCTATTAAGACAGAAATGCTGGGTTTCATTGTCATTTGGAGTGAAAATAACTTTCCGTCCTAATTTGTCTAGTGTTTGGAGGAATCGGAAAGATTCACAACGAAAAACAATAAAACCTTATCATCGCATTTTTTTTTTTGTTGCATTTAGTTAAGCTAATTTTTTTTTATGATTGATTAACAAAAAAACATTTTTGGTTGCTTCTTAGCTTTAAGAGTGGAAGTATTTAAGAAATAAGGGAGTGAGATCATTCGGACCCAAAAAAGAATATTCCTTTTAAGATAGAAATGCTCGTTTCCAGTGTCGTGTGGAGAAAAAGTAACCTTCCGTCCTAATTTGCCTCGTGTTCGAAAGATTTGAAAAGTTTCATGACGAAAAACAATAAAAGCCTTATCATTGCATTTGATGCATTCAGTACAGCCCCCCCCCTTTTTTTGATTGATTAAATGAAACACATTTTTTAGTTGGTTCTTTGCTTTAATTATAAAACTAGCCATGTCATTTGCTTCGCTCAGTTTATTGGCGTCGATCAAGGCATCATAATGTTTAGTTGGTTATGTTTCGATTAGTTTGTTACGCATTAACAACTTTGACGTCATTAGCAATTTGTAAAGCAGTTATAGTGTTTTTGCGGTTCAAAATATATAAAGTTACAACAATGAATATAAGTTTATCTGAAGCGAAATTTAATCATCTTTCATCTGGTGCTACTCTCGTCTTTATAGGTGCCTCAATTCAAGAGGAGCAGAGGTAAACGCGCATCGTAGGTTTGTAATGATGTAGAATATCTTATAGACAGGTAGGTCTACATCGAATATTCCTAACAGCCGTTTCCTGCATTTTTAAATACTGCCAATATGCATTACTACCAATTTGCAATACTGCTAGTTAAGCAGGTGTGGTTGATTTCCTATAGTGCTGTTTCAAGCTTTTTTTCCTGTACACTGCTGATAGTATGCAAGTGTTTGACCAAGAAGCGTTAGTATTTTGAGAAGAATAATTTGAGGGAATAACATGTGTGGTGACTTCACGCAAAAACATTTCAAGGGTGCAATGACACAGAGGCCACCAAATCCAAGCAGGTGATAATGTAATTTATCTACAGTGGAGAGATATGGTCCGGGGTTTTTGTTTTCCCTGGGTAAAAAAACCCTGGGGTTGCAAAAAGGTGAGCTCGGGTCGGGGGAAATAGAAGGAGAGGGAAAAGTCGAGGTGGTCGAACCCCAGGGATTTTGTGCTGAACCCCCAGGGGAAAGTATTCCACCTCCCAAATATCCCAGGGGAAAATGGTGTGGTGAGATATGCATCGGGGAAAATAACCCCTAGGTAAATATTCTTTAAGAGGTGAAATTCTACCCAAGACAGGGGCAGAGTAAAATGTTTATTACGGTTAATAGGTTACCAGAAAACAATAGCTGAAGAAGAAAAAATTATGATACTGAAGTTTTAAATGTTTTTCTGTGATGTTCAAACATTTTCAATCGAGTTATATGCAACAGTTATGCCTTTTCAGACCACCTTGTTTTCTTGACATTGTCAAAAATTAGAGCGAAGGATTACGTAATCAACGCTATTCTAGTGCTTGATAAGCTTTGTTTTGACGTAGAATATCACATGAACTTCCACTTTAGTTTACTCTAGAGTTAATCTTGGGTAGTTTGAATGACATCCGAGGGTGTTTTACCCAAAACCCCAGGGGTTCCTCCCCCTCGACTTGCACAAGAGCATATCTCACCACTTTTGACTTTTCAAAATCCTCAGGGTTTTCCTCAAAACCCCTAAGGTTCGACCACCTCGGGTTTCGCTTTCCCTGGGGTCAATTTACCCCTTACCATATCTCTCTACCGCTAGAGATAGATAACAAAATTTGAAAACGGAAGGCTGAAAGATTAAAATTAGTGCCGAAATATATTTCAAGTTGTAAACCATTGACGTTGTGAACGTTTAAAAATTCAGAAAATAAAAACATTACTCTCAATACATCAAGTTTGTTCTCACCCGCCATTTGCCTTAAATTTGGCAATTGGGTACTTGCTTTGTGACGCGTTTTTTGCCGGAGGATTGTATTTTTTAATATTTTGTTTACTTTTGTCAGAGACCAACATTTTGCTGTAAACTAAGGAATATAGTTGCACTGTGTTGTGAATAAGTTGGTGTGGATCATTTTATTGTTCTATTTCAGTGGGTTCGACAATGTGGAATTGGATTATATCATTAAAACTATTTCAAGAAACTTGTAAGAAATTATCAATTTTGAAAAATGTAATTCAAATATAATTGATAATTTGTATGTCTGTTATTTGTCTAGTTTGCGTGTGACTTTCTGTCTGTGTGTTTGAGAAACTATGATGTTTGCAATATTTTTTTCCGATTTACTTGAAATTGTGTGAAAGATAAAAGCTTTCGATCATTAAATTATTAGATTGAAGATTAAATTCATACCTCAAATGTCAAATATCGCTCATTTGAAATTTGTACTGACCATTCAGATTGGTCATTTTAGAATTTAGAAAGAGGATATAGAATATAAACTAATAATACCTTGTCTCATGCGGTCGAGTTGGGTTTCGCAAACAGATATTTGCCTATTGGTGATATACAGTTCTGGCAGAAAGTAAATTTACAAAACCCAGAATTATTGTTATAGTGATACAAGCTTCAACAAAGGAATGCACGTGCCTAGGTATCTGCTGATGCACGATATGTGCTCGGGTTCAACAATGCCATTAATGCAACAATACCTTTTTTCGCTATAACGACATTACGTTTGTCGGTTTACTTTTTGCCGGAACTGTACTTTGCCACAAGATGTTTACATACGCTATTTTGGTTAGTAGAAAGAAAAATAACAGACACAGGAGAATGACGGGCTGCCTCTGACAATCTAAGCTGAAATCACGAACCATCATTGGCCCTACTCCAGTCCATCATGGCAGTCGAAATACTCAAGTATACCTAGCATAATGCATAACCTATGTAATCAGAAACTTTTAGACAATAAAAATAAACTAACAACCAAACAAAAGACCAAATTCGTAACATTACTTTAAAGCCGTCCATGTAGTATGGAAAGTCGGTACACACACACAAAAAATCATGACATGAACAGGGTCATTAAAAGTGACTTAGCTAAAGTCACTTTTAAATTTCCTAATTCAGCAGACAGGATTTTACGTAGTGTGATGAGGTTCACCATCGAGAGAAATTGTGAATTTTGTCTGCCCAGGAAGGAAACTAAGTACCAAGCCGAAATAAGCGAACTCCGACATGGCCGACGTAGCCACGATTGGTTATGCAGTAAGAATAATAAGAATTACGGCAATAAGAATTGTTGTTTGTTCATTCCATTTATGTTTAATGGAATATAGTGAATAATCGTGAGCACCTACTTTAACCTTGATGTTTCCTCCAGTAGATTTTCGTTATGACTTGGAAACACATTAAATTGTCACAAATACCATGTTTGATAGAGGGAAAATACAGCATCCTCTTTAGACTAATACTTAGGAATTTCATGAGCATTCATCGAAAGGCCCTGTTATTATCTTTGTTATTATCTAGAAGGTTCTAATGCATATTGAGGTTATGGGCAATAGTTACGAAGTTAGCATTTTGAAGGTAAATAATGAGGAGACATGTTTGGTTAGTTGCCTTAAACAAGTTGGTTTATATTAATCTGTATGCACTTACATAATTGCAAAATTATTAACCCGGATATTTACAACCTTGTGGACTGAACAATAAAACCTTAAACCTACTGTTTTTTTCCTTTATCGCATTTGTATTTAACATCAAGTTTAATATATGATTGGCACACAAGCGTTGATTTAGTTAAACTAACACTGGAAACTACATTCCAGAAATTTTACCCACTGTCATTTTTTGGTATGTGTGCTGCTGGTGAAAGACCGTTTTTCTAGTAGAGGGGATGGTACGGAACTCATACCACTTCAAGTTGCTCCTTTTCAAAGATTTCGCTATAATACCAATAAAAAATAAAGTGCATCCATAAGCCGAAAGCAAGGGAAGTTTGCATTTGTGCGAGAAAAGTTGCATGCACTAGCATTCGGGAACATTAATTTTATGAGTCGTCACCATAACCATTTGACTATTTACAGTAAATATTTCGCACCTTTAAATGTTCAAATATGCATCATTTCAGTTTTAACTTAAAGCTGGTGAATGGCTTTGCAAACGCGTGATGTTGTGTCAAATGAATGTAAAAACGTTTATATTACCGAGCCATTTTTACAAATACCTATAACTATTGACAGACAGTACATTTTGCAGAACGTTTATGAATGGGGAAATGATTCTGCAGTTATCCAAAGTTTGTCACGCTTCAATAAACGGCACAGAAAGTGTATTCAGTTTATGATGCGTTAAATAGATGCTGATGCTAACGTAAACTGAGGCCTGACCAAAGTATAAAATATAGAGCAGAGAGGATGTAGCATTAAAAGATACATAGAAATGACGGCAAACGTGTTGCTCCTGATTTCGGTGTGGGCAGTGGCACATTTCAGTGGTACAAATGGTGGAAAATGTCAAGGTAATGTCATTTTTTGGTTCATTTTATGATTTTCTGCAGAGTGTAATAGTCCGCCTATTGTGCACAGGGTGTCCCAAAAGTCCCAGAAAAGCTTCACAACTTTTGAAGGGGTTGAAAGAAGATAGTGAAACTCTGGCAATGCAGATTTGATTAAAGGATCTACTTTTGTGTACAACCAGTATTTCGCCTGCCCCCCAGACATTTTCTCAAATTTTCAATGGAATGGTGGGAAGGGGTTAAAGAATATCTTATTTAAAAGGTCTTCATTAGACGAGTTAAGTGCCACAATAATATCTTCGATACGAAGAGCCGATCCAAAATGGTGGCTGGTCAAACATTAGGATTTTATTCTGTATCCATATGTGTAACGTAGGCTAAAGACGTCATAAAGGGACATTGGTGGCAGCAAAATGACTTGCTCGATTTGATAGAATTACACCAACAACGTCGTTTGCGGGTTAAAACCCAGAGTGTGGGTCTTAGTAACCACCCCCCCCCCCTCCTCGGGCCCTCTTGTGATAACAATGTGATCGACCTTACTTATCTGTGCCCGATGTCGCCTAGCAATCACGTAATTGGTGAAACGAAACATAAAACTCGGACGTTGAACATTATCCATTAGGTAAACATTGTGTTCATTTTAACGTTCAAAGTATTGAATGGAATTACTAATGTAAATTAAGGTATTTGCTCACGGACCTATTTTACTAGAGACAGCTAAAATGGCGGCAAATGGAGACGCCTAGGCCCACACTGTGGGTTTCAAACCGCAAAAGACGTTGTAGGTGTAATCGTACAAAATTGAACGAAGCATTTTGCTACCGCCTACGTCCCTTTACAACGTTTTTGGCTTGAGCAACACGTACGGATACAGAATATAATCCTAATGTTTGACCAGCCGTCATTTTAGATGGCCTCATTGTATCGAAGCTACCATTGTGGCACTTTACTCGCCTAATGAAGACTTTTTAAATAAGGTATAGATTTTACCCCTATTCTATTGGAAATTTCTAAGTTGTGCTTGTAAAAATTGGCACCCTTCTTATTATTGTTACTATATAATATTGTAGGTAATGACGCTTGCAGAGTTTTTTTTAATTCTGGCCGCTTCAATTTTGGGCCAACTCCCTGTGTCTGATGGTTGCATTGCAGCAAAGAAAGACCCGGTAACCTTGGGAAACTGTAATATCTCGAACTCCGGATTACCATTGAGCAATTAAAAGAATATATCAATGTCACCACGAAGTGGCTTGGTAACTTCACAACAGAGCTAAAACACGCATGTTTGGTTGTACAGTGAACAATCCAGTTAACAAAATGTTTCATGGCAATCCGGCCGGTGGAGGAAGCAACTGCTCTGTTTGCATTACTGACGACTTTTTAGAGCATGCCAGGGAAAATATATAAACCCCACCGCGGGGGGGGGGGGGGCCCCCCCCCCGTGGGGAACCCAGGTAACGTGGGCGAGCATAGACCAGTAGTCAGCGCGGTCGGGCGCCACCCGATTGAATGTCATCCTAATCGAATCCCACGATAGCCAATCCCAGACGGTTGTAAAAACTAAGAATTTATGAAGACCTTCTCTAGTCTAGTCAGTTTTTCTGACATTCTTTACAACAATGCTGCAACCACGGCCCTCAGTACTGTGACAGAATCTATATATATATAATACGCTTTGGTTGCGCAAGCAAATTCATCGTTATTATGCACTACAATGAAAGGGGGTGTATAATGAAAGAGGGCGAGCGACCGACAATGTCAAACAAACAGATGTGGCCTATAACAATCGACATATTGCATTAATAAAGCTAGCTCTTAAGAGCCGACTTGGAAGAGTTTCAAAGTTGGTTGAGTAACAATCACTGCATGCACAACCGTTGTTGGCTTTGTTGGGCTTGGTATCAGAACAGAGAAACGTCCTCCATTGAAAATAAACATTTACTTCCATAACACAAATCAGCAGGGGTTCAAAGAGGGAGCAGAGATGGGGATATTCAGACCACACAATAGGGGAAACCGGGGCACACTACAGTGTTACGCTAAGGTATGCGGGAACCAGCTAGCCGGAGTATGTTACGCCGGGGGTACAGCTAGTTCATTAAAAACACCCCAGTGTTTAATGGACAAACTCGTTTTCCATCTCCTAGTACTTGGTCTGCCATTGTAGAGCTTTGTGTCTAGTGTGCACTGTGCAGATTGTGGTATTGTTGTATTGTGGTATAGTGTTGTAGGGATTTACTGTCGGGGCATATGGCTTTGGGCCCAGGCTCCCCGTAGTAAAATTCAATTCAATTCGTTGTTGCGTACTGTACATTAAAAATAGTTTAAAAGTAGCATGATGATGCAAAAGTGGTATTACAGTAGTGTATTGGCGTATTTACTGGTTTCCCTTGCAAGCTTACACATTGCAACCCAATTTTTTTTCTCCCATACATAAAGGCGATCCCAAGATTGTTGGTGGAGTTAATGCCGAAATAGGAGAAGTTCCATGGCAAATCCAACTGAGAAATGAAGGCGCATTTATTTGTGGAGGATCAATCGTCGCGAAACGTTGGGTTTTGACAGCTGCACATTGTGTACAGTAAGTTCGTACGGAGTATTTATTTTCGTTTTATTGTATAAGTGTATTGCTGGAAGTTAGATAAACAGTTAGTCTGACGTGCTCCCAGCTGAAGCCATGGAGGGCTAATTTTGCTAAGTAATTCCAATCAGAAATTCTCTGGATCTTTTACATGCCACAATGTAGACAAGTACGAGCATGACAGGCCCTTTGTCTTCCCGAAAATGCCGAGGGTGGCTGAGATCAGGATCAAATCTGTGACCTCTTGCACAGAAGAGTTAGATAGACGGATAAAGTTAATAAATGGAAGTTACGCAATAAAAAATTATCAGCATAATTACTTGTGGCAAATTCAGTGCAGCGTCTACTTACTTCTGACTATATCGTCCAGGGGATGAGGATAAAATAATCCATTTATTGACTTTATCCGTCTATCTATTTTATCCTCATCCCCTGGAGGATATAGTCAGAAGTAAGTGTACGCTGCACTGAATTCGCCACAAGTAAATATGCTGATATTGCTTTGTTGCGTTACCGAGTGTACACCAAGCAAACGTACTTAAATTAATCAAACTAGTTTTCCTTGAGGGGGCACATTTGGTATTCCGAACACGCACTTCAGGATTTTTTTTCCAATACCCTATGCATAGTAGTGGAAACATCTTTACATTTTCTGAACCCTTATTGAAATACAATTCTAATCTATAATTGTTTTTTTTTTTTATTTGGAATTTTTTTCTTGGTGTTCCTGTTCAAAAAGTATACTAAAACTGCCGCATTGTGCGTATGTGATATCTTTTTAACAAAGTGATGCACAGTATTCATTTTGGTCTTAAAACACTCTTAGTACATAGCACTACCATTCAAACTAAAAAAAAATTGCAAAAAATATTTTTGTTGTATATTGATACATACAAATTTTAAGCTAAAAAAATGTATGAGGCAATTAAAAAAATATTTCCAATTGTTGCTGGTTCACAATTCTAGTATACCTTAAAGCTCCCACATCTACCAACCTACGTTTACAATTTCCAGTGGATATCTTGTCTCTAAGTCGAGTTGTTACATTTTTCACACAATTTTTTACACACAATATTTTCAATTCGAGATATCGCGTCCCGAAGTTCAACTTTAATACACACGTACATGGATTAGGCCTAGCACGATAAGTATTGCTTGATTACTTTAAAAACCGCATTATTAACCCCAAAAAATGTTGTAGTAGATAAAAAAAAACATGTTTACCTATCGCTTTCTGTAAAAAAAAACCGAAAGTTCAAATTTTTTATGACGTGTGCCCCCTTAAGGCACGGAGATATCAGAAGTCACAAATAGGATCGGTAGGTCTGTCTGCTGAACTACTAAGTCCTTTCTCTACCAGTGTATATATGAGATTTCTGCCGTAAACTTTACTAGACCAGTTCAGACCTTGGTCTTGTATAGAGCCTTTGCAATAGTAACTTTTCACTGCCAGTGTTTTGCTGTGTGATTTTTTCATCCCCTTAGGAAATTCAAGATAAATTTGGATTAGAATAAACCGAACCTTCAAAATTTCAAACATTTTTAAACATTCACAGTGTATTGATACAGGTAAAACTGTGAGTTTTACACCTTTATTGTCAGGCAATCCTTCATTTACGTTTGGTTTTCGTTGGATCCATGCATAAATTGCATTTTTCTTTTCGGTAACAATTCTAAATTTTCGGAAATAGGAAAAGTTTTATTTTATGTAAATGGCTAGTACAGGGACTACTCGATGAAATTAAAAAAAAACTTTTATAATTTGGAAGAGGGTGGGAGAAGAACCAGAAGACTGTAGGGATGGCAACAATGAAGCTAGATTCTGATTAAGACAAAATATAGCCAGGAAGGTGCATAAACATAATATTAACCTATTCTTGACGTTTCGGGCCAAGTGTGGGCTATTATTAAGAGAGTAAATTTAAATTTATGTCATAAAGCAAATCTGCAACTGCCTTCTTGAGTACCAGACAAAACCGGAAATATAAGTAGCACAAATACAATTTTACAAAGAAAAAGAAAAAATGTTTTAAGAAAAAGTGAAAGGTACTTCAGTGTACACAGTGGCCCGAAACAATCCAAAGTTTGGAAATGGTTATTCACACAGTGGTACCAATTTTCCCGTGCTGGCAAAAAGTTGTTACTGTTACCTTCTTTTAAGAGTTAAAATATTCTTCATATGTGCATGCATTTGGGTTATTATGATCATGAACAGGTGGGTCACAAAGCACACTCCTGATGCATTAAAATAGAAAGATTATTTTGAACTCGTGAAACAATTATTGTTATAACTTTTCGCCATCAAGTGGGAAATGCTGGTAGTTTGGCTGTCCTGGTAAGTTTTGAAATAACGATTAATAAAAAAAAAACCCTGCTTACATGGAACTCGGTACAGAATGTTGCCACTAAAAAAACTATGGTATACTACGTACTACAGCTAAACGTTGGTTAGCCATGATAAATCTTATCGAAATCTTTTATGTTCCTTGTTTACTAGTTAATTACGATTTCTACAAAGTACTAACAGCGTACAAATAATTAAAAAAAATACAGAAAAATTCAAACCATAAGTACAGATTGAAGGAAACATATACTAATACGCAGCAGTATTTTTTACAGATGAAATTGAAGCTTATTACGAGTTTTTTGAACATCAAAAGTGGAGAAGTATATTTACAATTTACGTTCAATTATTTTTATTGTTTTATCAACTTTACGTTTATACATAAAATGAAAATAAAACAGAAACTAAAATGTTCCAAACAAAATATTAAACTGCCAAGTTCTATGACAAAATCACAGGGTTTGGCGTATAATTGTTAGAAGCAGGGCAGGGCGACATGCAATGCGAGCTTTGTGACAGGTCACTGAACAAAGTGAACAGTAGCAGCACAATAATCAGAGTCGTGGTGTCCAAACCGAATGGACGCACACTCGAATCCAACCTCCAGGCCCCAACCAATGTGCATAAAAAAATGTTAAGCTTAAAGTACTAGTTTGAGAATCAACCCTAAATATTTCAGGCCGAGTGTGTGCTTTTTCCTATGTTATTATTCATGCCTGGGGCACCCTAAGTTTACTTCGTCAGTTGCTTTCTTTGAAAGTTTTTGCAAATTGTATTACCCCGTCAAACCAGGGTTTTTCTAAACTTTTAAAGCTAATTTTTTTTTGTCGTCTGGCATTCGGGTTTTCTGGTCCCCCCCCCCCCCCAAACCTGGACTGGAAGCCATAGCGAATGCTGCAGCGGGATATTTTGTTTGGTCAGCATTTTATGTCACCTAATTGGCCGAAAAGCAAGGCTTTAATATGCGACTAAGATTGCATTTTCCTTTTCAGTGTGTCTGTTTTTCTGTTTGAGACACAATAACGCTCGCAATTTTATTCCGATTTGGTTCTAATTTACTGACAAGGGAGATTTTGTGCATGAAACAGACGAGTTCAAACAATGAAATTCCTACCTCAAATATTTTTGGGGTGGGGACGAAAATCGAAATAAGGCACTGGGCAGAAATACATGTGAGTGGAACTGCAACGGTGCCACGTGGAGCACTGGGCTGAAATCGTATCCGTTTCTTCCCTGTGAATGTAGAAAATGGATTAATGTATTAGAGGTCCTGTCGCTCGACCGTGTAATTGTGATCTTTACAATTCATTTGAGTTCCTGGTCATAAAATAGTTCGGCTGTGGTTCAATTGTTTTCCATTGTGTAAATCATAATTACAGATTTTCTGGACCATACACGATAGTGGCCGGTGCCTACAAGCTATCGGATCCTACGGAAGCTACGAGACAAGTCTTCGGTGTTAGTAAGGTAAGCAGGGACATATATTTGGGGTTTGCACAAGGTACTTAAAGTCCGTGAAAGTTATTTTGAATTAGTTAAGAATGGCCTTTGAATTCATTGAAGTAGTTAACGACGTTCCTGAAATTCCTTGAATTAAATTTTTTTTTGCAATTTAAAATATTGCCTTATCTTTTGAGCAACACAACCTTGAAGTTTGCTTAAAATAACTTGCTTGTTTGTACATAAAACGTTGTTTAGCTTATCTTTTAGATTTTCTTGATCCATGCGTTTTCATCTGTTGTTTACACAGCTATTAAAACGAACCCAGAGAAGAAAATTTTCAAGAAAAAAAGCCGATAGAAAAAAACCCACAGAAAAGAAAACCATACAGGAAAATAACTTTTTTTCTGGTGAAATTCGAGTCAAATTCTGACTTAACCTAACTAATAACAAAACGAAAAAACAAAACAAATTAATTTTTTTAACTCCAGCTCTTTCCAGCACACCATTGAAACCTGAACATTTTTGGTTGCTGGCTCTTCTCCAATAAAACAAATCCTATTTGAAAGCTGATCTGCCTTATATTTGAGCAAGTTTGTTAATTAAAACAAGTCATTGAAAAAATTGCGTTGGTCTTGCAAAAATCCCCTTTATTTTCCCCTTTATTTTCCCCTTTTATTAACGAATTTGACATTTTTTATTATAAGCTTGTGTTTGTGCCAGTCACTTGGAAAAAAAACACTTGGGCACAGTACCATTTCATACCCACCTGCCAATTTTCAAGAAGCAAGGTTGATTAGTCTCTCTGTAGTCTTGTGCCATACCAATTCATAACACATTCACATAATAATTAGCATGTGAATGTGTTATGAGTTGCCACAGAACAAGTTTTCAGAAAGACTATTCATCCCAGCTTGTTGAAAATTGGCAGGTTGGTATGAAAATGGTACTGTGCCCAAGTATTTTTTTTTCAAGTGACTGGCACAAACACAAGCTTCAAAATATCTCAAAATCTCAAATACCAAACGATATATAGATTGCTTTTTTTAACTTACTTCATAATATACCCAAAGTTGGCCGAAAAGAATACGAAACTAGTTTCTTTTGTCACTGACACAAAGACAATCTTAAAAATGACCAAAAAAAATCAAGTTCGTTAAGAAAACAGAGTTGGTGGCCATCAAAAAATATTAAAAAAAATTAACGACAGCTTAAAGAATGAAAAAAAAAAGCAAGCTACAGAAATTGAACCGGAAACTCTATTGCTCCCTAGCCTTCTACCATACCCAATGAGCCATGCTCACATATAAAGGAAATGGCTTCAGAATCAGACCAATGCCATCGCCTAGCTTTTTCCAAGGAAGGGTTCAAGGACAAAATATTGGGGCCTCTCTCCTCAACAAGTGAACAATTTTTGAGGCGTAGTGACTCCAAACCAAAACCAAAATGTACTGAATTTTGTCTTATTTGGGCCCCCAACTGGTGAATTTTTGGGCCCACTGCGTCCTGGGTCCGGGTGCCTAGCACCCTTTGCACCACCCCTAATTGTGGAACTGGCTGTAGGATAGAGTGACAGACTACCATCCTACTTCAAAGACTGTGGGACCTATCTGGACATATTTCGGAAAGTAACTGAAAGGTTGAAGTAACCCAACGTTTCCCCGCTATTGTGTGTTACTTGACCACATTACACAGATAATTATAGAGTGTCTGTGCCTTGGGGGCTTATGTGGGGAGGGTGAGGCACGGTTGTTTTATACCAAATGAGAGATTGCTCTTTTAACTGACTTGCCAAAAGTAGGATAGGCCGAAAATAAAAACAAAACGATTGTTTCTTATGTCACTGAGATAAACACAATCTTAAAAATAAAAAAAAACTCGAATTCGTTACGTAAACATGAAAAGAATTCCTGTGTACGCTATTATAAATTGAACTGGTTTTGGGAAGAGTTCTTGAAAGTGCTTGTATGTTTGATCTTGTGAGAATTCTGTACTTCGCTGAGCATTCAAGCATTCAAGAGACTAATATAAGTCTTCTGTCGGTAGTGTGTATGTTTTAGATATACTTTTGTGATTTAGTTCATCAGACTTGTGACAAGGGTTAAAGGCTTACATTTAACACACTGACCTAATAAGCCTTACGAACAAAAGCTTTAAGATTGAATATGACCATAGGATTCCAATGTCCCGATAAATTCCATCAAATTTAGTGGTTTTTCCATTGTTTACAACGCACAACAACCACACAAAAAATTATCTAACAAAATACACATAACGTTTTTTTTCACTGTAGCGTAATTTCATCTTTCATAGGAGCTTACAAACCTACGATCCATCCAACGTTTCTTGTAAAAGTTTACAATTTTTGTTAGCAGTTTTGATCGCCTTCCTATCAGCATCTGAAACTCGTTACGTCTGTGGCATTTAAGCAAAGCAATGCTTCACAGCACACTTTTAAAAGCGTCAAACATATAATAAATAATAGTAGTAATACAACCAACGTAATAGGTTCTAATACTACATAATAACAATGTAATAAATTAGCTGAATAAAAAATGGCTTCGACATTTACAATAGAGCATTAGAGCTCGTATGCCCATGGAACTCACAGCTGTGAAGGCGTAAAAAAGATTAGAGTTCAATCGAACGAAACGAACTGTAAGTTGAACTCCAATTCCAGGGAACAAGTGTTTTTGCTTGTGTTTTATCATTGGTGATCTCAATAAATGAGCGCAAATTATGTTTGAAGTGGCCATCCGTGAGTCTGTGTGTGGGTGTGGTTAATATATGTATTCTACAGGCATTTTGTTATTTGGGCTTTGGTTAGGCTGTATCTGTGAATTTACGTTTTAATTCTGTTGCATGTGAGTGGCTCTGTGGTATTTTTTTTACATGCATTTGTAATACATAAAACATGTTCCTTGTTAAGTAGATTTGTATTAAGTAGAAATGTCCCAATTCTAGGTAATAACGATTGTTTTTTATTCCGTGGTAATATCAGAAAGTGAACACAATGTGGGTATGAAATGGATCATATCTGTGTGAGGGGGGATGGAGGTGTTTAATTTGTGTTTTATTATTTGGGGTATTTGTTTGTTTTGTTAGCCTATATTTCCTTGGAGAATCCTTTTTTTTATTTGAGTGCCTTCACAGTTGTCAGTTCCATGGGGATATGACCACTAATGTTTTTTTCTTATGTTCAGTTGAAATTTTGGCTTATTTCACTTCCATTATAGTATTGTCATTGGTATGGTCTTGATCATGTGTATGGCCATTCTCCGCCCAATTTTGTTTCTAAAAAATAAAAGGAGCATTATATATATATATATGTATATGTCCATATTCCGTCCATGCTTTTTGTCTCATATCTATTAGGCAATACACTAGCATGTATCTAGATTTAGCGTATGTCCGCTCATTTCGTAGTAACTTGATTCTTAATTTGTGCAGGCAATTGCAGTACATGTGGTAAACAATCTAGGCAAATAACTTGGATGGGTCACACTGAAACCTTCTCTTGCCGACAAACAAATTCGAATAGAATGCAATGTTATTTCCCGCATGTCCACGCATCGTTGCAGCTGGTTCAAGTGAACTCTAATCGAAGCTTGTGCATCTGGTCTCCTTGTTGCGCCACTGTTACAATTTGCAAAATTTTAACATTTTCACAATGTTAGCCACTGTTTTGCCTGCTCGTCGAGGTGGTCGCCTTGTAGTACCTCGTTCTAAATGTCGATTGTGACATTTCAAAGACCCTGGGTGATAAACTTTGATTTCGTCAACTAAATAGCCCCTCTCGTTGTCGTTGGGCAGGTAACCCAGTTTGGGTTCGTACTCCTTAAACCAAAAACAAACGGATCAAAACAAACGTCTGTTCATTGGGTGCAGACAACCCAGTCTGGATTCGTGATCCTTAAAAACAAACAAACAACAACAACTCCTGTTCCCTATCCTCTTTCTGAAAATTGTCGTGAAACGAGTTTTAATAGTTTATGCCTGACAGTCGTGCTATTTAAAAACAATATATTTAATAATGCAACCAACGTAATAGACCTGGGTAACATTCTAACCACTTGGGTGTGACCCTGTCTGTTGCAGAGTGAGTTATTTGAATAGAAATGGAGGATATACACGGTTGAGTGGGGGATGGAGGAAGATTTTTTTTTAATTATAGCTTCACAACACCAGCAACCAAAAAACACATGCAGGCCTACAGATAAAAAAAAACTATCGCAAACAATGCCAATTGCTGACGATGATATTCAGGTTCGTACTTGATTATGACAAAGTTAGCTATCTCTAATTACCCTTTAGGTTACACGTTATCACTCAACAGTGCTAAAAGACAAAGAGAAAGTTTTGTGTTCAGTCATTATATAGTGTTTTATTATAATACATACTATGTCAAGTTATGCTAGCTAGCAAAGAGTGGATGTCCTAAACTGTAGTTTGTTCCACATTATGCTTTCAGAAAACTGACTGTATGACGCCACGTTTCCTGCCACTATGAGTACAAAAAAACATGTAAATATCCCACTCGTAGACTGTAACAGTAACTGTGTAGACTCTACAAGTGTGATATTCACAAGGTTTTGCATTCGTAGTGCAAGGAAACGTGGCATCATATAGTCAATTTTCTGAAAACATAATGTGTAACAAACTATATTACTGCCGTTCAACCAGCATTACAACGTTTTGGGACTGATGGCTTTGGTTTTAACAGTTAAAACAAATTGAAAAAATGAATAAATACGCTCGAAGTTCACGATGAGCGTCTTCAGTTGCTCCGCAAAATTTGAGTTTTCGAGCATGTGTGCGGGAGGACAGCGTTAACGGAAAAATATAAGTACGATCGTTTCCCTAATTTACTATATTATATACTATATTATATTTTGAGAAGAAACGAGTCATTCAGTTAAAACAGTTTGTTCTCTCCCACTTAACATCATTCGCTGCTATTTTGGCTTCGCACAATTTCAAACTGCATGCCGTAACCAGTGGGTGAAAATATAATATATATATATTATTTTCAGCTTTATAAGTTTGAAAATACTGAGATGTAATATCTCCCAATCACTCTCTTACAGAAAATAGTCCATGAGGATTACAACGAGGAGGAATTTGGTCACGATGTAGCACTTCTTCAAATCGCAGGCCAGTTCAAGTTTACTGACTTCGTAAAACCAATGGGCCTCGCAGATCCATTACTATACTGGAATATTGACTACATCAAAGGCATCGAGTGCAAGACTTCTGGATGGGGAGAGACTGGGCACAAAGTTCTTGGTGAGAATACACTAACTAACATTAGGAGATTGAAGAAATCTTAAACTTTGAGTTTAAAAACTTTGAAATTAAAAACGTTTACCACTAGGCCGATTTAAAGAGCGGAAATATGGACTTTCCTAAAATTCTAATTTCCTAAATCGACTCACTGACTATCTGAATCCAGAATTAAATATTTTTGTCTAGTTACTTAGCGTAGCGTAAACCAAAGTTATTACCAGTTACCTTTAGCCAGCTACCTGGCATCGCACCAATAAATCACCCACATATGCTCATTCACCTGCGGGGTCTGGTTCTTGAGTGGATGCAGTAGGCTTCAATTTAGCTGACGTCGTGCAATTGTTATAAATGGTTTTGATGGTAAATGTCGCCACGTGTAACATCGGCTTTAGTTTGGTGCATTTGGATGGGTTGCAATTACAATCTCTGTGACAGTGTCGATTCGGAAAAAAACACATTAAAGTAAATTAAACAAAAATTCAACAGCTAATTTAAAAACTAAAATAGCCGGATTTTGAAAACCCCTTGGATGAAGATTCACTGGAATAACCAAACTGGCTTCGTAGGAATCAGTTCCAGGTGAATATTGTGAAGTCATAATAAATATGCACGCAAGCCGATTTGCTTTTCTGGCCTGTTTATCGCGAAGTCAGTTCACTGTAGCTTTACGGTTGTTATAACTAAAAATCAGTTGTTAGTGTAGATTCATTGGTTAATTTTGTGGTGTAAAGAACTCAACTATAATTATTTTCAATACTACGACGTGTAATATGACAGTCCCAATAACTTACTTCAGTCTATCTTTTTCCTTTGTAATTATTGGAAATGCGTGCCTAGCCTAAGTGGTTGCCGAACTTTTTCTTTTTGCCAATAGTTTACTTAAACAAAGGCCTGGTTCAAACAGAAATTTGAAGGCTGCATTTAACCTGTTGTTGTGTTCTTTCCCCACTAGTTCCCTTTTCTGAATGTAATGACGACAATACTCTCTTGTATACTCCCATCATTGTAAAGCCGATTCTTAATCCTATGAATTATTTGTCCCTTTTGTATTGTAGGACTCTTTCCTAAGGCTCTCTCCTTTTCACTCCGTTTTTGCGCGTTGTTTTTTTTTCTCTCCTTTCAGCTCAAGGTAAAAAGACGTGTTTTTTTTTTACCTAATCTCTCTAGTAGGCCATTCTTTCATGTTTTGGGGCCTAATTTTGTTTTTCGGCTACTCGCCTCAAATTATAGTAGCCTATGTGGACTGTAGAAAGAAGAAACTTATATCCTGTTCCATCTTTGAAGGCCTGCAATGGGAAGCAAGAGTGCGTATTTGTGTTATCTCAATATGACTTAACAGATTCCAGATGCCAGCGATAGATAAAGAAGACGACTTCACGAGTATGCCTCAAACGCGGAACCACATTAGATTGATCTCTCCTTTTCGAAACTCGTATGCGGTACCGTTGTTAAGTCTACTGTAGCCTCCCTTGAGAAAATATCAGTGGAGAGAGAGACAGGCTGAGCCAGTGAGGATTGATTCCCTATAATTCCTAATTATGTAATAAACTCTATTGTCTGGAGCAAATTGATTTCTCTTTTCATACTGCATCTTTCTACAGAGCAACGTATTCAAGCAGAAGGGAATTCGGTACGATCCATCCGGAGTGGCCTCTTTGTAGATATATTTCGGCATCCGAGGTGCAAGGCTGATTTCACGGACCCTTAGTTCAGTTTTTAGGTCTGTGGGATCAGAATTTCACGTTTGGGGCCCCATCCCTCTTTTATAATATGAGCCCATTTTTTTAAACTATTCACATAGGTTTTCCTTTCAGATTAATAAGAGCAATAACAGGGTAAAACATCTGTAAGAGTCCTGATGGCGTCTGTTTGTTTACCAAACACACAGACGAGCGTAAATAACCATGCATTGGTGCAATCTTGTAGGTTTCTCGCCGTGACTGCTTAGATCGTTTGTTAAAAAATGTTACACGCTTGCAAATAAAAGGTACAAAAAGCCTGACCAAACGCACACAGTGTGATAGCTTCAGTATTCGTTGTTGTAGGTTTGGTTTTGTTTTATTTACATTGGTTAGTGTTTTAAGCCAGTTCTTTTCAGGTGTTTGCAATTTTATTGATAAACTGTTTTACAATTTGTTTCTGTTTCAGTGTCGTCTTTCTTCAGACAAGTGTGTTTCTTTTTTAACTAATTCATTTCTTTGATCTTTCATTTCTGATCTGAATCAAACTAATGCTACTATAGACGGAGTGCCTAACTTTGATTCGATAAAACATTTTTAGGTTTGACAGAAGCCTTGAAATTTTTTACCGTGTTGTTTTACCATGGAGTAACTTGTCAAATTGTCTTATTTCTTTCACTTCCATTGACATTATAAGCTTCGCTCCTGCCAACACATATTTAATAATAATATTAATAATACTCATAATAATAATAATAATAATAATAATAATTTTATTGCTCACTTGACTCGAAGTTGTTGTCAACTTGTATGAGTCAGCAATACAAAATAAACATAAAATACACTTATTTACAACAATATACAGAGAAAAAAAAGTAAAAAGAAAAAAAAAAGAAAAAATTTGCCAACTAATTACAAACATGTATCATTACACAAAGTTACAAGTTTCGCTACATGATCACCACATCCATTATGAAACAGTATTTAGTAGAAATTGAAATGTAATTGTTCAATTTATTTGTTGCCTAAAAGCCAGTCTTTTAATTTGGGTTTTAGTTCACTTATGCTTTTACTATTTAAGATTTCTTTTGGTATGGTATTAAAGATATGTGGAATATAATATAATAATGTTTATTAACCTAAAGAAAGCACGAAACTCGTTTCATTGTGCTGATTTACAAAAAACTGTATTCACACGAATTAGTATGCACAATTGTGTACAGGAGCATATAATATCTAAATTTTGTAAATATAATATTAGTAAGTAACAAAAAAACATTAGAACTAGAATTAGAATTAACATTAGAACAACTTTAGCCAACACACTAGAAGACAATCTAATCAGTTAAAGTTTAGCTTCATTGACAAAATCCACTTTTTTATTTCTTTTTTTCAATCCTGGTGTATGTTTAATATTTCTTAGTTTTAATGGTATAGTGTTAAAAACAGTGCAAAATATCCCAGTTCTCTTTTACCACAAGATTTCCTCCATTAGGTACCTTCAGCCATTCTGTGAATTATCTTCTACTTCTCAAGACGCCTATCGAATCTAGCCCTATGCTCACAGCTGTAGCATCTGCGGATTTACTGCATGTGGATAAATCGATAAAATGCAAAAAAAAATAAAATAAATAAAGCAATAAAAGTGTTCTACGAAAAAAGATAAAATTGTATCAGGCTTTCTAAAAAAATATAAGTTAATGACAGTCAAAGATATGGTTTATAATTGCATCTACGGATTTACTACATGCTGAGATATCGATAAATTACAGAAAATACAAAAAAAAATCAATTGAAGTATTCTTTCGGAAAAAAAATACGAAAAATATGATCATGCTTTTAAAAAATATAAATTAATGACAGTCAATGTATAATGCAAAATTACAAAAACAAATTTTTCCATACGAATTTCTCCAAATACCTTTATTATTATTATTTCTTACACACCTATAAATATCAATATTATATTCTGTTTTGCGGTAAAATTATACTAAATAATTATACACCATAGTTTAAGGATAAAAGTTAATGGAAGACAGTAACATGGATGGTGGTCAACACTCCAATGAGCTGAAAATTTCTTAATTATGATACTGTTACTCACTTTTTTGCTCTTATGTTTCCTAACATTTTTCCTTTAATTCCATGTTTGTACAGTTTTTTTTCCAGAAGAATTTACTTGTCGAAGGTAACAAACGCCTTTGTTAAATCAACCAAAATGGTACCAAACAATTTTCCATAATTTAATACTCTAGTAATATTGTTATTAATGCCAACCAAATCATGTATTGTGGACATACCTTTTCTATAACCATATGTTTAATATGTTATATTTATTTATAAGATGACATAAGAACATTACACTATAAAATTCAGATAAATGATGAACATTAAATAGAAATCTGAAGAACTCTGTTGGTTTTCTTTTCAACAAGGCCAAGAGAATAGGTTTTATTCTGTGGATACAAACTGGAGGTGTTTATTTCAACAACTCGTTGCAACTGTCCATTTTCTACAATGTTGCTTGTTCCTTTTTTCAGGAAAATCTCCGGCTGCTATTCTTCAAGTAGTGCACCTACCCTTCGTAAATTCAAGTGAATGTAACCGTATTTATCCCGAATACATGAGAGATGACATGATTTGTGCTGGTTACGACGAAGGTGGACATAGTTCATGCTATGTGAGTGCATTTTAGTTAAATGTATAAATGCTGTGACTATTCTCAAATGGTATTGAAGTTTATGAGCAAGATAAAAATATATATATAGAACACATCCAGAAAGTTCAAAACGTAGTT
>JAHWFP010112041.1:3713-51984 GCA_023313725.1 Lithobius niger
GCGAATGTTTTGGTGTGTTGATATCACTCCTTTGAAGGGCCGAACCATTCGGAACTTGGCGGCCCCTTTTACCAGTTTTGGTTTTTGATGATTTGCCTTACATCAATGAGAGTTGCGTTATTTTATAAAACGGGGCGGAAAGTCCTGGGTTCGATTCCCCGCTGAGGCAGTCTGACATAAGTCCAAAAGGCAACGTAAATAGGTTTGCATCCGTATTTAATTAAATAAATTGCGTTATTTTAAAGCAGAGAACTGCGTGAACACCTTACAAAAAAAGTGGCATATTGGGAAGCAGCGAATGCCACCTTTTAAATATGGGAGGCTAGGTGCCACAGTCGCGTCATAGTCGTCTGCTATTTCCATAACGATCGATAGCACGTCGGACAATATAAATAATCTATTAATGTTAAGTCTTGTAAATAAGCTTCTCGTGATGACATGAAGTCGGGAGGACTATATTTTTTTCCTTCTTTAGTTGTTGCAGCCTGTTGAAAATTCGCAAATCGGTAGGATTTGTTTGTTTTTGAATTTGAGCGTGATTTCGTGTCTTGATTAAGCTTCCATCCTTTTGAGAGATTACATTGCGACTGTAGGAGTTAGAGTATTACCCGC
Organism: Lithobius niger; assembly: GCA_023313725.1. NCBI lineage: Eukaryota > Metazoa > Arthropoda > Chilopoda > Lithobiomorpha > Lithobiidae > Lithobius > Lithobius niger. The sequence goes on from JAHWFP010112041.1 coordinate 4,326, forward strand.
TGGTGGTAGCCATCAAGTGTACCAAAATTCATCAGAATTAAAAATAGTGAGGTTAAAAATGTTATTTTTTGGGAGTTGAATGGACATGGAATACCCCTATTGACCTTATTAATAATGAAGTATTTTGGTAGTTATTTACTGTCTTTAGCAAACAAATAATGATTTACGTTAGACTAACTATTACCATGGAACACTTTATACAGTAATTTATGTTCAACAAACTACAAGTAACTCAATGATGACAACACAATAATGCTTCAACTAAAATTAATGTGTGATGTGAAATTACCTTACAAAACAACAATGATCAATGATTTAGCTTAATCACTTTCACTACCACTGCTTTCTCCACCACTCTCCGCTTCTTTAACAACAACTGTGAACTTGTATTCTTGATCACAACCCATATAGGAGTCACTCATAAAGTAGAGTGTGTACGTGTGGGCACCGGGATGTGGAGCGACAAAGTCTAGCTTCACCTTCGCTTTCTGTTGAAGTGTCAGTCGTTTGATGGAAATGAGCGAATTGTTCTTGGGATCACCAATAACCACCCACCAACCCTCTTCACGTTTCTGAGGGAAGAAAGGTGCAATTACAGGACCAGTGACCTCATCCTCCCGTTCAAGTTGAACAGAGACGTTCACTGGCGATCCACTTTGAAGAGAGTCCTTATCTTGCACTTCGTATGTCAGTTCAATATTGGGGTAACGGTTGCAGAAACGAGCCACATCCACTAGCTCGTGATCGTTCAGTTGAAGAAGTTTATTACGATCTTCGTCTTCCAGCTCCATGATGTCGAAAACTGTCTCGACACCCTTGTCGGTGCAACGCTTGATGATCTCCATGGTGAAATGCGGCAGCTGTTTTAAGTAAGAGTCTTTGCTCCACATGGCTTGGGTCACCATCTGTGCCAATTCCATAGCAGCTAAAGCTGGTGAAAGCCAACCATTACTACTGAGCACATCCACACAAGCTTGAATAAGGCGAACAGCTTTGCCCAGGATTTCTTCCGTATCAGACTGCAGTTCAGCAGACAACTGCATGCGAGACAGGTGCGCTTGCAGAAGGAGGTTGGTTTTGACATGAGGATTGTTGTACTTTGGATTTGTCAGCTTGTTTGGGAGGCGTGTTGACAGTTGCTTCAGCACCGTGTCTTCATGATGACGAATGGGGATGCTTTCGTACTCTGCTGCGGAGGCAATGATTTCAATCAGACCTCGGATCTTGGTCTTTGCATTCAACGACATACTGAACAATTCGATAGTGGTGTAGTTGATGTAATAGTAAGCAGCAATCATACCCAAATTCAATGGTGTCACATCCATTTCATCCTCAATACTGATGCATTTCGACTGCTCCAAATCATGCAGAGTATTTTCTACCAACTCGGATAAGTGATCTGACAAATGACGATGGGTAACGCCTTGCAAGTTGTAATAGTTTGGATTCTGAGTCATCCTTCTGTACAGGAAAGTCCAAGTCAAATAATCGACGGCATCTTGCTTGTTTTCGATGGTTTTTGTTACGATTTCGGCATTGAAGTGATCATGCAGACAGTGATCAAGATGGCTTTCAACTGGGAGGGGTTCGTACAAGAATTTCTTGAAGAAATCTTTCTTGGAACTTTGACACAGAAGTGCACATTTACCATCTTCATCCAACAATGGCCTGTTCGCTCTTCCTACCATCTGCAGAACGTCTGTAACGGGATAGTCTTCATATGCGTGAATCTTGCCGTTGTAATATTGAGTATCGGTGATAACGACCAGGTGAGCTGGTAAAGTGAGGCCCCAACACAAGTTCCGGGAAACAACTACCACCTGTATGGCACCACTGTCAAACAGCTGTTCAACTAATTTACGGTCAACAGGAGTGAGGCCTTCGTGTAAGTAGGCTACACCTTGTGGTAATGTTTCTTTTAGGGTTTTGTCAGTCATTCTGTTCAGGAATGGCGTCAAGTCGTCTTCGGTGCAGTGCAGAAATCTGTTGGGTTGCGTTTCAGCTGCGCAATACGTCAACACATCGATGGCTGTCAAGCGGGACTGTTTGCGTGACGGAACGAAAATGATAACGGGCTTTTTTGGAGCATACTTCATAATAGCGTGATATGCTGGTTTGCTCATAGCGACTAAACGCGATGCATTGTGGGTGATGTTGAATCCTTGAATGTGTAATTCAAGTGGAACTGGTCGAACATTAGGATGGAAGTTGAAAGTAGCATTAGTGTTGCATCCCAACCATTGAGCAACATCTTTCGCATTGGAAAGTGACGAACTAAGCGCGACAATTCGGATCTGTCGTTCTATCTGTGAGGAGATATACCTCATACGTGAGCAGATGACTTCTAGAATAGGCCCGTCTTCACCTCCAATCAGCTGCAGTTCATCTACAATGAACAAGTTCACGTTTTGCACGTTTTTACGTTGCTTCCATCTTCGTGAGAGTACATCCCACTTCTCTGGAGTGCTTATTACGATGTTGCCTTTTGCCAAGAGTTTCAAATCTGTTCCAGTTTCACCCGTCATCAACACCACCTTTTTACCGAGTAGCAACAAGAACTTGCTATGCCAATCGTGATATACTTGGTCAGCAAGAGCCTCTTTTGGCGTGATGTAGATGCAACGGCCATCACCTTGTTGCGCTAACATTCTCAGAATAGCAAACTCGGCACAAATGGTCTTCCCACTTCCAGTCGGTGCACCTATGAAAACGTTGTCGTCACTGTTGTACACAGCATTAAAAACCTGTGTTTGTATGGGATTGAAAATGTTGAATTTTTCATTGTATAGAGCCTCAAAGTCAGGATTTCGCAAGGCTGACACGGGCAATGGCTGCAAGTCCAACAATTCTGTTGGTGGGGGGTACTTTTCTGGTAATAGCAGATGTCGAAAAGATACTGGCAGTTGAGTTTCAGCTGCAATCCAGCGATCGGATACAATCCGGATGAAATATTGTGGTGGCAGGGGTTCAAACACAGGAACAAAGAACTTGATAATGTGCTCATCTTGCGAGAATTTACTCTTCAACAAAAAATACTCATGGTGAAGAATTGCCTCACTGTCGACGTCCTCGACAAGAATCCAGAATGCTTCTGAATTTCCGTGAAGTTTCTCATCCCACTGGAAATCTGGCGTGATCGTTAGTTCGACGCGCAATGTGTTTCTGGTGATGGGTTGGATGTGAGTTGAGAGCTCCAACTTTGGGAATTGGTGAACGTATTTGTGAATTGTTTTGCCCATCTTTGGCATGCGGATCAACTCACCAATTTCATTTGGTCCAAGGTCGTACAGGCGTTCCCAAGGAAAGTTCTTCTTTTCAATCTTTTTGATGACTTCCTCGGGAATCTTACGAAACTGACGAAGGGGAGACATCGATTGCCACATTCTTTTATCAATCATCTTGCACAAAGTGAGTGCTTTATCGGCCAGTTGAGCCCAACCCCGGTGGAGCACTATTTCAAAAATGGCTCTCATCAGTCGTCCAGCGGATTGCGTGATGTACACCATATCAGACATAAGGGCAAAGCCTTCCAACTTGAGTTGCGAAATGTACGCTTGCAGCAACACATTCACTTTGGCACTTGGCTCTTCAATGCTTTCTTTGATTGGAATTGGGACACGTTCCATTAATCTCTGCAACTCTAGTTTCTCTTCTTCTCTGACGGTTATATTTCTGAATTCAGATGACAACGAGAAGACTCGGAAAAGTTCAATTTCACTCAAGGTTGGTTTTAGTAGTTGATTGTATGTAGCCATCGTCTCATGGGTGCAGTAGAAATGACTGGCAATCCGACCCAATTCGGTAACTTGAAAGTGTCCGGTCTTTTTGTCGTATTTTGCCAAGTTGTTCTTGTCCAACAATAGCCCAGCTGTGTGAACAAGATCGGCTCGCCGCTGTTCTCGTAGTGGATCTTCTTTAGCAGTGTCGTGAGAAATTCCATACAGAGTTGGCGATCGCAGCATTCTAATATATAAATAGGTGTAACCCAACCAATGCACAGCATCTTTTGCATTTTGCACAGTTCCCAACACAATTTCAGCATTCAGCATATCAGCCAATTTGGTAATCAACTGACTTTCAATCGGGAGCTGCTGATTTAACAGTGACAAAAAGTACTGCAGCTCGCTGTGATTGGTAATCAAAATTCCTTCTCCTTTCGAATCGTACTGAGGCCGGCCGGCACGACCCAACATCTGCAAGACATCCAGTGCTCCTAATTCGACCCAACGTCCTTTTTCTGGACTGTAAATTTGTGTACCTTTGATAATGACAGTGTGAGCAGGAAGGTTGACACCCCAAGCTAATGTTGCTGTAGACACAAGGACTTGAATATGACGGTCAGCAAACAAATCTTCTACCAGTGTTCTGTCGACACGACTCATGCCAGCATGATGGATTGCAAAACCATACGGTAAAAGGTCTCTCAATTCTAAATTTCTTACTTGATCAGCTTCAGTGCGGAGTACTTCTGTTGAGGCGGAACCTTCACGAAGAAATTGACCTAATGTGTCTTTTTCTAAGCACATGTCACGGATGGCTCGGGCAGTCTTTCCTGTCTCCTTGCGTGAATGAACAAATACGAGGATTTGGTTTTTGCCGGCATGTTCCATGACTTTTTCGTAGACTATGTCATTCATAACTTGGAAACGTTTCACAGCCTTTTTCTCCGTAATACCAATGTACTGCTGCTCCAAAGGAACAGGTCTGAAGCTGTTGTCAAAATGGAAAAGTCCTTTAGAAAGGTTAACTCTAAGAAACGTAGCGACATCTTCGTAATTCGGCAGGGTAGCACTCAAGCCAACCAGGCGTACATCTTCTTGTGTGGTTTCAATGTTGCGGATGGTTCTCGCCACTAATGATTCTAAGACAGGACCTCTGTCGTCATGGAGAAGATGAATTTCGTCAAAGATCATGAGACGGACTAATTGCGTGTATGTTCTTTCTCCGCCTCTTCTGGTTATGATGTCCCATTTCTCTGGAGTACAAACAATAATTTGTGACGCTTGAATTTCTTCCTTGCTTAACTGATGGTCACCTGTCAATTCAGAAACCTTAATGTTATACGAACTCAGTCGCTTGCTGAAATTACCCACCATTTCCTGTACAAGGGATCGCATGGGAGCTATATAAATAATCTTGAATTCATCGGCATTGATTGTGCTATCAGAATTAATGTGTTTCCCAATCTCTCGCATGATGCATAACAACGCTACATTGGTTTTACCAGCTCCGGTTGGAGCACATAACAGCAGATTTTCATCAGAGTCGAGCGCTACTTTTTGAAGGTGACTCTGAATACGATTTAATGTCTTAAAACCATCAAATGCAGGTTGGGCGTATTTAGGCAACTTCTCTATCGCAACCAAAGTTTCACTCGAACTAAACGGCTTAGGTTTGAGAGCTGGGACATGAACCTCCTCGTAACCCTTTCTTTGTTTCCGAAAGGAACCGTCTGGCAACTGGCATCGTTTGTTGGCCATGAAGTGGCTTCCTTGACTGAATACCAAATCTTGCAAGTCTAGTACTTGACGCACTCCCGGAAGCTGTCCGGTCCCCGGGTCATCAATATCCATTGCCTCCAAATCAGCGTCCACCCTTGCTTGACGGGCTTGTGCACGGCGCTCTCGCTCTTCCTGCACTATGTCATCATTTTCTGTGTTTTCCAACATACGTAAAATTTTCGAAAGCTGGTTGTCATTCTGCATTTTCTCAACTATTTTAGTGCGTTCAACTTCACTTTGGGATGATGCCAATAAGGTACAATACAAAATCATCTGGCGATGGAGACGCAAAACTTTGATAAAATCAAATTGTGTAAAACCCAACAGCAAAACTAACTGGTTCTCACAATCTCGATCGTCGACGGCATTTTTAAGAATATCCAGAACTTCAGCGGCTTTGGCTTGAGCCATCATGGGGTCGTCGTAGAAACGGCTAAGTTTGCGTTGCAGCCAATATGCATCTATGTCTCGAGGGTGGAGACCCCTTTCTCCGCCGCGGGCAGTGGTTTCTTGCCCCGTGACGAGATTCGTCGCTTGTAAGGTTGTCTCAACGCGCGCTTCTTCGCCTTCGTTTTCGTCATTTGAATCTTCCTCTCTCACCTCACCATAAACATCTTCGTCATCTTCATCGTCCGATTCTTCAAACTGCACGTTCACGCCGTATGTCTCATCTATGTTTTCATCGGCTACATTGGCCTTGTCATCAACACCGTAATCGGTTATTTTCTTCCCCAAGTTCACCAAAAGAGCAAATCTTTCTTCGGCGAGTGCTCCAAGGAGACCTTCAGTTTCAATTTTTCGTTCTTTATCCTTCATACGTTCATTTTTCAACACCGCCAAAACTTCATCGGCAGCACCACACAAAACGTCGCGTGGTTGATCGCCCAACGCTTCTTGGATAAAGCTCAACAACACCTCGTACGTTTGACGTGTTTCTTGTGTCTTTGGGCGATACATAATTCCCATCATGTCATCAATACCTTGAGATAATAAAGTCGTTCCCTTCATTTTGGCAAAATCGTACCTGGCTTCGTCACGTTTTTGTCTTTTGATTTTGCGTTCTTCAGAAAACTTGGGCTTGGTTCTCTGATACCGATCTCCCATCTTCTTTCCTTCCAGCTTCCCGACCAGGGACATAACCTCTCCCGTGGCTTCATCTCTTCCTCTTCTTTCGATCAATCGAGTATCGGCTTGTAATACAAGATTGGAGTTAGCTTTGTACTCGTACTGCAATGAACGAGCCGCTGCGTCCGCCATTTTGATGCAACGTTATGGTGGCGCCGCCGGACGCAACAGCAACGTGGGGTTAACCTTAGTTACCGCCATTCAAAACCAGTCCTCTCTATTTAGCCGCCCACCTGACCGTACCAAAACCCACGCTGACTTCGACCCGATATCAGGAGAATGATGTAATTTTAAGCAATTAACGAAGGAATTCCCTTCCTGGGTTCCTGTGTAGACAATGAACATTTTGGGTAATGTTAACTATAAGATTCATCTTCAGACAGCATTTCAGTAGGTCTGTTCGGCAATGTTCTTTTTTCTTATCAGAAAGTTAGGTAGATGTCGCATCTTACCTCTTCCAAGCGTACGCAGCGCCCTGGTGGTAGTTGTGGATACTAATGCCTCTGCTAATGCTTTGCGTGCGAAGCCACACGGAGGAAATAGGTATTAGTAGCTGCAACTACCGCCAGGACTACGCGTGGGCTTGGAAGACGTAAGATATCTAGTTAACTTTCTATCCTAAGGCTTGGTTCGACACCAACGCTATGCGCTGTATTTTTTCTCATCATTCGCAACCTTGGAGCAAAAGTTAATAAAACCTTGTCTGGTTTTATTAACTTTTGCTTGGAGTAAGGATAATTCCATGCTCCAACCGCTCCAACTCCAAGTTCGTAATTACTGATACCAAAAGTAATACCATTTCACTTTTGCTGACAAATACGACAACATTTCTCGATTGGTCATGGTTTCGAAACGTATGATTGCCGAATAAACATGACGTTCGCAGCTGCGCATTACCAAAAGTCAAGACGCATATAACTTTTTTCTTTTTCACACGGACAGTTCGGTTCACAAGAAAATTATGATTTTGTATTTTTCTTATTTTTCCAAATTACGTGCTACATCATGAACCAGAACCTTGCCCGGCCAAAAACGTGAATCTGCTGACGCCTGCGATTCGAACTGACGCTTCCGATTCGAACTACACGTGTAATAAAAAAAATAACTAGTAGCGCGCAGGACCTCCACGTTGAATTTATGACGTAACCCTATCCGACTGGGATTACGGAAATCACCAAACAAGATGGCGGACACAGCTGTTGATTTGAGTGGTGACATCGAAGTTAAAGAACCGTTGTTAAATGAACCGAACCAAGGGTAAGAATAACCACAAACATACCGAAATGATAGCAACAAGTTAGTATAAAATCTTCAGTCATCCAAACACTATCATTCCTGTTTTGATGATATCAGTTCTTGAATTCGTGCATGTAAACAGTGCTCTGATTTGTAAACAAGGATGTGCGATTACTCTACTGAAGATGTGTTACTCCTCGAATTTCTTCAGCGCTTATCTAGTTAATTTGAGTTTATTTATTTATTTATTTATTTTGCTTCTTTCATTGCAGTAGTAGTTGCAGGCATGCACGTTTCATGTTAAAAAAAAATCTTTACATTAGCATTGTGTTGTCTTGAAGGGGTGAATTGCAAGAAGCTAAGCGCGACCAAGAGCAGAGGGACTGTGCAAATAAAAAACCTACACGAAGGGAGGATGTGGGAGTGTTGTACCTATCACTTCATATCCCATCTCTTGTCAAAAGGACCTCGGGAGAGAAGCTGTCTGTTTCGTTTCCTGGATCCAGACCATTGATTCAGCATTGCCGGAAATTCGGAATCTTTTTTTTACCAAATCAGCTCTGAAAGGTGTCAACTCCGGGCACGCGTCTGAATTGGCGTTAAGCGAAACACGCAATTTCTACACCGGTTGGCTTTGGCTTGAAGTGTCTTATCTGATTCGCTTCCCACCTGTGGAAAGGTGTTGCATACCTGCGCTTATTGTGGTGAAGCGTCTGTGGTATTTTTTCACACCTGTCTATTGGGTTTGAGCCTACAGCGTATTTTTAACATAGATTATCCCAGTAAATAGATACGACCTGTCATTCCACAGTTGGCAACGTGGGGTCGCAGTCCTGAACAAGAGATGAAACATGCGATAATATTATCATGGACACTCTCGTCGAGCCCTACATGTCGCTCCTGGCTAAAATATTGCTTTGGTTGTGTCTGTAGGTTTTAGTTGGTCTAAGGGACCTCATTAATCGCGGACTTGGAATGGGAGAGAGGGAAGGATACCAAATATAATAAAAATTAAGGCAAACTATGATACAAAAATAAACAAGAAGGCACACAAGGGAAATTAAGCTATCTCAAAATACAAATATTTGCAGTATTCATTAAGCTAGGCGAAACACTTTACCACAAAACCTCGGACGTTCAATGTCCTCTGGAATTTTCTGTGAAAAACGTACCGTTCACCATCATCAGAAGAAACAGCAACGAAAACTTGACGAATCACATTTCATGTACAAACGAGCAATTCAAAAAAGTTGCATCGCACAGGCCTATCAAGAACGTGCACGACCACTGATCTATACACCTACCTATCGGTGGTCGTGCATGTTGTTGTTGTTAGGCCTGTGCAACATAACTTTTTTGAATTGCTCATTTTGTACGTAGAAATGTGATTCGTCAAGTTTTTGTTGCTGTTTCTGATGATGATGGTGAATGTCCGAGGTTTGTGGCAAAGTGTGTCTCCTTGCTTAATATCTTCTTAAGCCACAGTAATTGCCACTTGCTGGTTTTTGTCGTTATGCAGTAGGCTATTCACAAAGAATGTATATTTCAAAGAAGTATTGACAAGTACAAATTCTGTTAGAAAATATACAGATGCAGTATTCACACAAAAAAAATATTGTTTGAATCGGTGAAAAATTTGCAAAGTAAGATGTCTTGTTCAATTTCGGTGTTTGCATTTCTGTAGACGTAACGGCAACCTCTCATTACAATAATATCGCCGCAAGTGCAAAAAAAAAGCATAACTCGTCAGTCGTTCTTTCGTATCTAAAGATAGTGCAACCTTAATTTGGGCTTTCTTGGTGTTTATCTGCCCCATTCTGGAGTACGCCAGCCAGGTCTGATCACCTTATCTCATCAGGGACATTAAACGTATTGAATCCGTCCAGAAGATGTTCACCAAGTACATTCCAGGATTGTGTAATGTGCCATACATGGAACATCTTAAAGTTCTCAAACTAGAGTCACTGGAGATGAGACGCTTAAAGGCTGACCTTTATGTGACATACTCTATTCTGCACACCCAAACTGCAGTGGAGCCCGAGAGGTTTTTTTTTTTTTATCTTTAAGCCATAACTAGGGGCAATAATTCAAAATTATCGCATTGCTCATTTAATGGAGAAAATTACAAGCACTTTTTTGCTAACCATATTGTGCCCATTTGGAATTCTCTGCCATCTGAGACGGTCTCGGCACAATCCCAGCGTAGTTTTAAGAGAGCTCTGGAGGTGGTCAATCTCTCCAAGTTCATGAAGTGTTTTTTAAGATTGTGCATTTGACTAAGGGAGATGTAACCTGCATTTTTTATTTCTCTTTTCCATATTTTTATTGTATCTTTTTATTTCATGGTAGCTAGTTTTTTTTTTTATTTCGGACTGCGTTCAAATGGAGGATGCCCTCCCTTCTCTCTCCCGTGCAGTTGTAAATATATCGGTATCAGTACCCTTACCGATACACGACCCTACACCCATTATCAATATTAACTGAACATCAGTCCTTTACACATCCAATTTCTAATTATTATAAATTACTAGCTTAGCAGATGTCAGATACTGTTATTACAGTAGCCTAGTAGGCTACACTTGGCTTCAACCTAGTGCACTCTAATCTGAACCAGATGCTGTCCTATCCAGATTCTCAGTACACATCAGTGGTCTGACCTAGAGCCAATCAGCTCTCTCCAAAACTACATCTATTGCACAACTCCTGCAAACAATAGAAACAGTATGCAGGTTTTGCCTTAAATAGAGGTTCCCTACAGAAATAGTACTCTCTCCCAATATTTTTGGACCACACTTGCCTCCAGTTACTCAGCCCCGTGGATCAGGATACTTCAGCTGCAATTGACAAAGACAAGTTGACTTTTGGTTAAACACCAATTTATGTGGACTTAAAAAATTCCGTGAGGCCTCGGCAGGTTGGAACACTGTATTCAAATGGTAAAAAACACACTGCAGATGTAGAAAAAAGCTTTTCCGCAAGTAGTAGTGCCTGATGAAGACAGACAAGCTGTTTGTCGAAAATGAGCAAGAATATTGGTGATTATATTCTTTCGATTCTAAAATTGTGCGTATTTCTTCCCGAACTTTAACGAAAACTTAAGCGGACTTAGTTCATTTTTGAAGGATATTCCCTTTTAGGATTTAAGATTCCACTTCAGTGTTGCAAGGACACATCTTAATCAGATCCCTCCTTCCTTTTATTTTCCCTGGTCCTTATATTATTTAAGAGCGCATATAAGTAATTTACAGTGATTTAATGGGATTTTAAGAGGGAGACAGATAACCATAAATAAGTGAATTAAGTAATAGACATTCGTGAAGTAGACCCGGTTATCCCAAAACAATTGATAGTCTGCGAGAAACGGATCAGTCCAAATATCGAAGGGTAGTGAAATCACACGAGCGCTTCTGCGCGAGTTTGATTTTGCTACCTCGAAATTTTTGGACTGTTCCGTTTCGAGCAAAGATCAATTATTTCTGGATAACCGGGTCTAATTCACGTATATGTGTTTTAATGCTAAGGTGTCAAGCTAACCAAATCTCAAGCAAATTTTTTAAGATTTTTGTTTGTAAATTTTATTTGTGAATCATAATGAATTTAAGAATGTTTACATGCGACTTATGTACATTTCTGAACGGAAACTTCCGGTAGAATCTTCTTTGTACGAAGTCAGAGCGAAGGGGATAGACGTTCCGTAATACCGATGTTTGTGTTTTAAGGTAAAACTATTTTTTTCTACTTTAATGGTTTAAAGAAAATTAGAGTACAAGAAGCGCTATTCGCTTGAGTCGTGTAGGTTTCTAGGTATATTTAGGCATATTTAAAAGTGTCAGTAGCCTAGTTTTCGTACCGTCGGAGCAAAAGGCTGCCGGGTTGGGCCATTCCTGTATGGGTGGGGGCCTAGAGTAGTATGCGAGGTTTTTTCATGTTCTTACGAAAAATGTCGCAGGTTGCAAGTGTGCTATTCACTTGAGTCTCGTAGGTGTTTAGGTGTATTTACAAGTGCCAGCCTAGTTTTCGTACTGTCGGAAGTCAAGTTTACCGGGTTGGGCCATTCCTCCATGGGTGGGGGCCTAGCATAGTAGCCTACGCGAGGTTTTTTTTTGTGTTACTACGATAAATGTCGCAGGATGCAAATGTGCCTATTTATGCTGGTTGCAATGGGGTGTGCTGGTTGAATTTGTGTTGTGTACAGTAGTTTTGCAAAGTCGGTCATTATACACATGGTGGAGCAGGGGTTGTGTTGACCCCGGAAAAAGTGTTACATTATCCAAAAAAATCCACGCTGACGTGTGTGGGTTTTCAGATTAACCGTATATAACTACTACACTTTTAGCGTGGGGATGTGTTAGCGTGACGTCACCACCATGCATTAAACATATTTGGACCAATAACCTTGTGTGGACTCCCTTCTTTTGCTCATTGATTGTGATTTGTGTGCTGTTGCTAGAATTATGGAATTCAGCGCCGGCCGGGTACGATTGTTGAATCGTACCACTGTTGATCCTCGTATAGCCTAAGCAGTGTTTTAAGAGAGATTTTACACAGTTTATTTATTGTATAAATGAATTTATTATTATGATTTGTGTCAGACCAATTAAGGGGATTTGCGGGGATTCTAGGCATAGGAGGGGAAAAGTGCTCTCATTTTGGTTTTGTAATGCTGCGGCGTAGTTCTATGGGCATTTGTGACCCAAACTTAAGCCGTTTTATTCCGTGAACTTGGTAGCTAGGTAGGCTAGTTTGAATATTTTGGTAGTAAAAAAAACAATTTTTTTTGTGTGGAATAATAACTCAAGAGTGAAACAATACCTACTCTGTTAGAGGTCATTGTATTGAGATGTATTTTTTTTCTTTTTAACCAGGTTTCTAATCACTGATCAGTGTTGAGTACCAAAAATTATAGATTACAAAGGTGTTAAGTCAGTAAAATTACTTGTACTTTTGCATAGTAGATGTAAGGTCCCACTCAGAATTTGTCCATGGGGGGTGGGGGGGTATACATTTTTTCTCTACCCCTTAAAAGAGGATCACAATTTTTTAATGGCTTGAAGGGGGTTGGGGCATATTGTACACTGCGGGGAGGGGGGGGGCATATTTTACATTGTTTAGGGGGGATTCATGTTGCTAACTATACCCAGAAATGCTCTTCAGAGTTCTTATGGAAAAGATCCTCGTGAACAAGAAAATTGCTTAAGCTTTCGGGGCTGCGAACCTCGCTGTAAACATTAACAAAAAATACAATTAAGAAATATGTGTTTTCTCAATCAGGTTTGTGGATCCTTTTCTTTTCCAAAATGGGCTTAAAAGCTGCTCAAATGGGTGCCTTTCTCAGAATGAGCGAGCGTAAGGACTCGAGCTACCTGTCTCCATTGTTTCACTCCAGCTGTCACACAGCTTGTATCTGCGACCAACTTGCAGGAATGAGTACTGAGTGGTGCAAACATGACAAGACTTACGGACACTTCATCACTTACGTTTTGGTTATCAATGTGGGCCTACTCTAATGTCGACGTTAAGTGCTACCCCAAGCAAACAAAAAACATCGGCCGACAATAATAGAGTTCAGTTACGTGAGTGAATAGGCCTAGCTTTTTTTGTTACGGGTATTTCAATTGCTTCGGGAAAAAACTGGTTCTCGTGCCAAAATTCAAGCACGTCAAGAGAACAAGTTGGCATTTTTCAAGTTTTTGTACGATTTCCGAGGATTGTTAATATGTAATAAACAAGGCTGCACTGATGTTTATACTGGGTCAGACCAGTCGCCGATATTTGTCGTATCGGATCGGCAATGGTAGCTTTTGCTGAAATATCAATAACGCTGGAACCGTTCGAGATTATGTCGACGATTTGTGGCGTTTTGCTCAGGAACTCATGGTTGGTTACTATGTTTATTTTAGTAGTTATTGGGCTTTTGAAGAAAACTACACCATTAATAAAAAAATTAGGGATTACAGTTTGGGTATCTGTATCGGTAACGGCAAAACTTTTAAAACTAAATTGGTATCGGATAGTGTTGTTTGATTTTCGATTAATACGTCGCGATGTCGACGTTTTGTCAACATAGAGCAGCATTCGTTCGATGTTGAGTTGACATTCGATTCCCCCCCCCTGGCTTATGTGCGGATATAACGATCATTTTGCTAAATCTTGACTTGTAAATACACCATTTTAATAGTTTTTTTTTGCCAGCTTTCCAATGGTGCAAACCACAACTCACTGGCTACAACCGTTTTGAAGTTATTTCTAAAAAAATAAACATTAACTTAACATTTTTAAATAAACAGGGCCTCCAAATGGATAAGAAAAATTGCTGCTCACTTCTAATTTAACAGGATTAATGGTTAATCACAACATTAGGAGCTTGTCTGTTCATTAATTAATACCAACATTTTCACATCTTCAGGGTTCGTACACCAGAGACGAAACCTTTCAAGGCCAACTCCAAGCCAATTTCAAGGCCGTTTTGCCAACCAAATTGTTAAAAATTACTTTAAAATAAATTCAATCTTTTTGCTAGCCTATACTCTATAATTGAATAAACATCCATTTCAAAGTTTACTTTGCCCCCATCGTGGGCCAAGTTGCCTTTCCAATACCTAATACGTGAATACAAATGAAGGCACGTCGTGTCGTTAACAGAAGATAACCATTATGCTGACGAACTACCGCATTTTTATTTATGAATTCAAGCATAAATTGACCGTATTTCATCAAACATAGTACGCTAACAAAATTCAAGCCTTGAATTTTTTATTTTGAAATTTAAGGCTTTTCAAGGAATTCAAGGCCGTGTACGAACCCTGCATCTATACAGGTCATGAATTGTGCAGAAACATTTGACTTCTGTGCACTTTTTTTTCGGTGCAGCTTATCTGCGTGCGCAGTTTATATATGAGCCAGTGCAGTAATCGTAGAAATATGAGTTTGCCGGCATGGATTGTCAGGCTGGCTGAGTCATGCAAGCTTTCCCCCCGAACATCATCGATGTAAAAAAAAATCGACATCGATAAAAGAAGCATCGTCACACTAGTATCGGATCGGTGATTTTGGTATTGATGCAGCCTTTGTGATTAAAGGTGTTTTTTTTTTCCAGTTTTGCAGGACTGAATTTGGCATCATTTACCTCGCCTGGAACCAAAGAGTGGATCCAACATCGCCGACAAAATATCAGACCGTGGTCCACGTTTGTTAACACCAACAAATTCACGGTGCCGCATTCTCCAGCCATAATAAGCCAGCGTCTTGTGAAGAACGTCGACTATTTTCAAAGCAACTACCTATCCGTCTTCATAATACTTGTGTTGTATTGCTTGTGAGTATTGTCTTTATGGTAGTTAAATGTTTGGGTTTTACTTTTTAAAATTAAGAGCTTTTTTTTTTAATCATTTCTAGGATTACTTCTCCACTTCTACTGATTGCAGCGTGTGCTTCTCTGGGAGCGTGTTACATTATTAAAATTAGAAATGCAGAACATAGGATTCACATATTTGGTGAGTACATTCAAAGTCTTAAAAAGAAAGTTGTTTCTTAAGGACTTTTGAAGTATAGTATTTACTTCATTTTACTAGCAGGCGTGCCTGGCTTGTTCCGTAATTTTATTATGCCCAAGGTTATTTCCCAGTTTTCACTCGGTGTTGCTTGAATGTTCACTGCGACGTATATTTTTTCTTCTTGTAATACTTCCCTTTTCCTCCATCTCTTTTGCTTTGGCTCTCAACTTTTTGGCTTACAGCATTATACAACAATGACCCTCGACACAATCACTCGATTACTCTTCCTTCCTCCCCTTTGCTATACGTAGTTGACTTTGGATGAGTAACTGAATTAAATACTGTCCCTCCCCCTTTTGCAAGGCCGCAGCCTGGGACGTGTCGCTGATGTGAAGGCATTGTTGTAGTGTGTCGTGGTCCTCAATAATAGCACTTGGGATCAAATTACACAGAGCTGCAAGGCACGGAAGAGATGGGAAAAACTATTAGTACTGCCGCCGCCATAGTTGTCATTCGGATTCTGAACAAGCACACATGATGTTGGTAGTCCAGACACACAGAACGATAACTACAGAAAGAAGCGTGTGTCAAATTTACCGAAAACACCGAGGAAATATGCGGAGGCTACAAGGTGTCGTCCACGGATGCTATCTTTGTCCCCGTGGAGTGCACCACCATGATAACTTGTACGATAATACCGTAAGTGGATAATCTGTGCGATGAACGAAAGAGAACAATATGTTGGAGACTTAGCATGTCGGTGACACAAACAGAAGACTAGTTTCTGTTTCCCTCTTTGAAGCACGGTCCTGTACAGAAACGGTGTGGCAAAAAAGGAGGGAAGAATTCTCCCTCTCAATGTTCAGATGTTACCGACGGGGGACCCAAGGAACACGAGACGGCACTGGGTGAGGCAACAGGGCCTTTAGGTGACTTACCCGTGGAGGACTTAACTGGGAGACCCACGGTTCGTTTTAGTGTATGCAAAGCACGGTCGGGGTTGAGGCTAAAAACCAAGATGAACGATGCCGCTAGCATGAATGTTTCGTCAACTGCTTTAACAACGGAAAAGAAGAAACCAATCACCATAGTATGGTGTGGTCGTATTTCAAACGTTTAAAGACCGGACAGGACATTTTTGGTGAGTGTTCAGTAACGAACTGCTGAAGCAAACTTAAATGCCCAACTTTAGCAATGCCAAGTCTTGAAGACATTTAAATGTTTTGCACCCAGTTAAATACAAGCAAACGAAAGAATCCAATGAAGAAAACAAACGCAAACGTGCTGTAGCTAGAATCGGCGATGGAGCTCTCCCGCCAAAAATTAAACAACTTACGATTGCTCATATATCAGTGAAGGGAACGATGATGAAGCCAACTGATAAACGAGCAAAACAAATTACTCAGTTAATTGGAGAACACCTTGCATTGGAGTTTCATGCATAGTCACTCGTTGAAGAAGTTTTAAAAAGTTGGTCAAATCAAATTTTTTGGAACCAAAATACGAAATCCCTGTGCGTACATTTCCCCACTCTTGTCATTCCTGAAATTCTGGAAGATTTCCAAAGCAATGGTGTTTGTGCTTCACGACCGACATGTAGACTAGCTGCGTGATGGATTCATATATTTCGTTTTGTGCGTCGTATAAACCTAACAGTTTAGCACTCGACAACAAGCACTTTCCCAGTAGACACACAGCTGAAGCAATTCGTAGTTCGATTGAGGAATGTATTGAAAACTGGGGGCGTAGTACTTTTGATGTGATGATTTTTTGTGTAAGAGATGGTGGAAGAAATTTAGTGAAGCCTTTACGTTGATCAAATATTTTGATTTAGGATGCTCTGTCCATACATTGCAATTAGCAATAAATACATGATGCTACTGGTCAAACAGAAGGTATGGTGAGAATGTTAATAAAGTTCTGTCGCCTTGGTTGCCCAACAAGGTGGAATTAGGATAGGCACATGACCCAGAGGTTTATAGCTACAGTGATGTGTTAACATTGACATTTAATCGGGCAACAACTGCCCGTGTGGACAAAAATCCTCTACCAGATCCACGAAAATCCCCTTGCATACAATATTTTGTCAGCACTAGATATATTCATAAGTGACCCTGTGAATAAAGGTCATGGTGTGATGTCCTCTAAGATATTGTGTTATGCAGTAATGAATCGTTTTCCTCAGTACAAAAAAAACGTCCAGACTCTGTACATTTCTAGATCCTAGGTACAAAGAAATTTTATTCACAGAAGATGAGGAGGAACAACTTGTTGAGTTAAATTGATGAGGAAATTGTTACGTACAAAAGAGAAACTCTTCTTGATCAAAACAAGTGTCCCCTCCAGTGGTGGAAGAACAAAACGCATGCCTATCTATTATTATCATTACTTGATTCTGTTTCAGCTACTCAAGGGCAGAGTAAACAATTAAATTCGACCATCCGGAATGTTATAAAAAAAAGACGGGCCAGGCTCATAACAGAGCACGCTAGTGAACTCACTTTTTTTCCCCTGAAAACTTATACCAGGCTTAACGATTGTAAAGAGTAGCCTACAACTTGGCGGTTGATATTGATCTTAAATTAAAAATTTTGAAAAACTCGTAACTACGCATGAAAACTTAAAAGTTAGCGTTGCTAATGCATGAAAAATTAAAAGTGGTTGGATCACAGCCAAAGTCTTCATGCCCCCGGGGGACGATGCCCCATGGACGGCAACGAGAGTAATGAATGTTGTAGGCTATTTGGATTGGACTAATGATTGTGAAGAGTAGCCTACAATTTTGTATTGTAACTTGGCAGTTAACATTGAACTTTAATTTTTGGAAAAACTCGAGCTTGACTCGAAGTCAAAATTATTGAGCTAGCACACTCGTACGGTTAAATTATATACGGTTAAATTATGATAAAGACCAGTTAAGTCTGGATGAAAATTCGTCACAAACTGAAGAGAAATTCTAAGCTAAGGGCTGATGCTATAACAGTGTATAATAATTGCTGATAATGTACAATATATTAGAATAGTATATGCGGTTTAGTGCATCTGCTGGACAGTCACATTATGAATACCTTTTTTCTTTCTTTTCCAGGGCATGAATTAAATTTAGCTCAGCAATATGCCCTCGTCGGCTTGTGTTCATTTCCTCTCTTCTTGTTAGCTGGAGCTGGCTCTGCTATATTTTGGATAATTGGTAAGATGGTAATTTATGTAAATAATAAGATTACAAACAAAACCGTCAAGTGTTTGCACCAATGAAAATTTTGTGACTAAACCTGCGAAATATTGAATTGAAATGCTAAAATCTGTCGATAAAAAGTCTGTTGGTTATTCCTTTTTAATAGCTACAGTAAAGCCCTATAGAAGGGCTAGTTCTGGCTTTGCCCGAGCATCAATTCATTCTTTTCATTAGATCGCAAATTGAAAGAATTGGTGGTGTGAGGAAAGAACAGATAGCGATTTCCTACCTACCTGCAAAGGTAGTGGGTTAAGCCTAGGGATCGACCGAGTCCGGATATATCCGGATCTGGCGCCGGATAATGCGGTAAAGATCCGGATCCGGATTCGGCAATTATATTGAGCCGGATACGGTTGCAACACAACCAAAACCTGTCGCAGTAAACATGTTGCATGCCTCGGTAAAATAAATCATAGTAAAATAACTAAGCGATCTACGGGTACAAAAAATTGCAGATGTAATAATTGCAGTGTAAATTATTGCAGAAACATATACTTGGGATAATCGTATTAGGTTTTCATAACTAAAAAAAAAGTTGAAGTTCGACTACGTAAATGCGCTTACGGAAATATTCATCTTCCGTTGCAGTACATGGGAGTCCTTGAAACGATCGTCCTCTGGTTATCCTTCCATTACACCTTTGTTTGCGGGTTCCGAAATCCTTTTTTCAAGTTTTTAATACCGTAGAAGTAGTTGAAAGTTGTTTTAGTTCCGAATTTATACTCGCTATCGTGCAGTGCAATCCGTTTACGGCCGCCATCGCGTTCCCACTCCCAGCCGGCTGTCCGCCAATAGACGCACACTTGCTAGCTCAAATGGCTGTGACCTTGACTCGCTTCGCGCGACGTCACTTGCGACTGGCCCCTGCCGCGATGAGTGATCACGTGCCAACCGGGGAATCCCAGCTTTTCAACGCTACCAAAATGGCGGCCGTTTGTTGCGTTGAGTTACGACAGCTTGAACCAAGGTCTAGTTTTAGCAAACAAAAGCAATTTCACGTCAATTTTGACGACACGGCCAGCAAAAACATCAATCGGTGTAATTAAAAGATGATATTAAACTAAATAAATCCAAAATAGGCGTGCCACATTACCTAATTCAATCGGAATTACACCTCCGTTGTATGCAATAGTGGTTTTTCTTTGTAAACGCGGCTTTGAATCGAAGATGCGTCGGGAGTTTTAGAAACGGTTTTGAAATGACGATAAATCGTGGGTTGGACGCCAAGGTGTTAAATTCGAAGTTAAGACGGTTTAATGACTGCATCAAAAACTAGTAAGAAATAAGACTTCCATGTTGCAAGAGTCGGACAGTTTTGTTCATAAAATGAAAAAAAAAATACAGCTTTTTTTATGTTGGTTTCGTTCCTTTTTTGTTTGCTTTTCGGTCTTTGTTATACTGTGCGCAATACAAAACCGAACGAAAGCAATTTAATAAAGCTGTAAATAAAAGACCTGTTGCGATTTTGATTTTTTTTTAATGCAACCAAAATTCAATAATTTTAATCTAAAATAAATGCATGGACTACAGACTGGTTTCAAAAATTTTGCAAAACTTTGCAAATTATTTTTTTAAATGAAGCAGTAGGCTAATTAATGAGAAATCCTTCAACTAGAAAAATGTGTTCTGACTGATTAACCTAATGAGTGCTTTGTTTGACTGTTAAAAAAAAATTTGCAGAATTTAACAATATTGCAAAAACGGTTCTGTAGCCTACATGCTATTATACTATACTAGTACTCATAATAGCGTTTAATGTAAGAAAATTATGTGAAACAAAGCGAAAATTAACACCATAGTTGCAACTTATAAGGGGGAAAAAATGAACACTTTTTTTTCGTTTTTGTGTGTGAATTACCCGGTATTCGGTACCGGCCCCGCCCCGGAACCTAGATTCGGATCCGGCAAAAGGGTGTCCGGTCGATCCCTAGTTACGCTTTTGCTGCACCTCAGCTGTATCGTAGTAATAGGGGATATTCAATGTTGCAACTGCCCGCTTAAATTTCAATCGCCCCCCCCCCCCCCCCCTTAATGTTTGCCACAAAATTCTTACTCTAAAATTTCATTTTTTTTATTTGAAAGTTCAGGAAACAATTACGCACAATAGTCACACATCTGTCTTTATCACTATGATTGCTAAAACTTTTTCTTACGACATCGGAATCACTTTTGAATTTGGCGTTCGCACTCGTGGCTGGTGCGACCTCCCCTCAGGAGGCCACACAAGCCACGAGCGCGAATGCTAAGTTCAAAAGTGATTCCGATGTCGTAAGAAAATTTGTTGGGCACTTTGTTGTTCCAACAATTGAACAGCAGCTCAGTAAATTCTTCTCTCAGGAGAAAACGGATTCTCGGGTTTGAGGAACCATACGTGTTCATTGAGTGTTGCAAATGATTCCAGTCCACGAAGGTGTCTATCTGATGTCCCTTTTGATAGACACCTTCGTGGCCTGGAATCACTGGCAAGTCAACAGCACGTGAGAAATAACGCAACACTCATGAACACGCAAGGCCCCCTCAAACCCGGAAATCCGTTTTCTCCTGAGAGAAGAATTTACCAAGCTTCTGTCCTATTGTTGGAACAGCAACGTGCCCAACAAATACGTGAGGCCGTGCCAGACCCGTGAATTTAACGGGAGCCACTTTATCGAGCTGTACTTCAGTCCGCGTGGTGCGTTGAACGCTACAATTTCCCGCCAATTTTGCCCACGCGACTAGTTACTAGCCAATAATATTTAATTTTTTCCCCGAGTTAAATCGTGTTCATTTGCTGCCCCCATGAGTTAAAAAAAGATGGCGGCCATTGCATCGCGCAGCAGCTCTCCCGATTCTGATTTACATTGTGCACCATTTTAGACCGAGTTAAATTAGCAAACTATGGACGTCTTTGAGAGATATAACTGTAAAGAGAACTGTGATAACGGTTTTTTTTAATGAAAAATGATCGATAATTCGTTTAGTGAATTGAAATACAATGCATCCGATTGGTTCGGAGCACGACGCGATAAGAATGACCACGGAACCCTGACCCGCGGCAGCCATCCCGCTCGTCTCACGTCTCTTGATCGGTTGCCTTCCATTACTCCGCCATTTCCGCAAATTCAGTATTAAATAAATTAAAAAATTTCTCCACATTTAAAGGGAAGGACACCGAAGGGCGGTGAACCTTAAATAAATACCTCATGTTGATGAAGCGAAGGATTTGTAATGGTGAAGGTAAAAATGGATGTAAGTATTGGATGGATGTGTGAACATTTGAGTTTTTTTTTCCCCAACAATATGGATCTGCACGATGTAACTAGTCCGAGTCGGGAATAGGCTTAGCCTACGCTTTGCTGAAGTGCTTCGTCACTCGACCACTGGACTAAATAATAGATATCCGTGAAGTAGACTGGGTTATCCCGAAATAATTGCTCGTCTGCGAGAAACGGAACAGTCCAGCGTGAGTTTGATTTTGCTACCCCTCGATCTTTGGACTGTTCCGTTTCGAGCAGACGAGCAATTATTTCGGGATAACCCGGTCTAATTCACGGATATGTGTTTTAATGCTAAGGTGTGACGTCGAGCCAACAAGTAGTTACTTGAGATTAAAAAAAAATTATTTGAAAATTTTATTTGTGAATTATGACCTAAATTCCTTAACTCAAACTTCTGGTCTGCGAAAGTCTCAGGTACGCGAGGACGTCCCTATATCCAGTCCCAGTCACCGACATTTGTGTTCAAGGTAAAACCGTATTTTTTCTACTTTATTAGTTTAAATAAGATATAGCGTATAAAATGCGGTATTCGCTCGAGTCTCGTAGGTTTTTAAGTGTGTTTAGAAGTGTCAGTAGGCTAGTTTTCGTACCGTTGGAACGAAAGGTTGTCGGGGGGTTCGGCTTGGACTATTCATTCGTGGGTGGGGGTGGGGAGGGGGCTAGCATCGTACGCGAGGTTTTTTTTTTTTGTGTCAGTGCGGAAAATGTCGCCAGGTTATAAATGTGCTGTTCGCTTGAGTATCGTATGTATTTAGGTGTGTTTACAAGTGTCGGTAGCCTAGTTTTAGTACTGTCGGAGGATTGGGCCATTCTTACATGGGTGGGGTTCTAGCATAGTAGCCTACGCGAGGTTTTTTTTTTCGTGTTAGTACGATAAATGTCGCAGGTTGCAAATGTGCTTATTTATGTTGTGTACGGTAGTTTTGCAAAGTATGTCACGTGGTAGAGCAGTGGTTGTGTAGAGCGCGGAAAAAGTGTGGGTTATCAAAATTAACCCAAAGTCACGTGTGTGGCTATTTAGATTAACCGTATATAACGGTTACACTTTTAGCATTGGGATGTGTTGGCGTGACGTCACCGCCGTGCATTAACTGGAAATAAAATGCCTTTTCCCCAGCCCTAATGAAGGAGAAACAACTACCTCATGAGGTTTTCATTAAGAATAGCTTGCCAAATGGAAGTAAATAATTACGGCTGTGTGATTACGTACCCGTTTCTACAAAATAGACCCAAACTTTGTTGAAAAGGAAGCTGTCACTCCTGAGAGCGATTAATGCACTACGGACAGACGTGACAATTTTATTTCATTAAAAAAAAAAATTTCACATATTTTTGCTTAATTTTTGGTGTGAAGATGGATAACGGATAGATCATTAAGTCTCTACTATGTTACGTTTTATTGATTGTTACGTTCTACTGACGAGCCCAAACAAGGGCGAAACAGTGTGGGTGAGAGCTAATTGATATTAAATGATTAATTGATATTTATTGATTTTTATTGATTTATAATAAATTTCCCATTTTCCCTCCCAAAATATGCCTTGTAATTTTTTTGTATGAATATTCGGGTTAAGACCTAAGTATTACGAACTGTTTAAAAAAAATTAAGCCTCAAATGCGTTTTTAAAAGGAGTTATTTCAATGCTGACGTGCAATCATTTCTTGCGCTACAAATGGGCCTAAATTTGCTAAGCAGGGCAGCCGCCCGTGAGAGGGAATAATGCACTACTGACAGGCGTAACAATTTTATTTAATTAAAAGAAGTATCATCACACATGTTCCCCCCCAAAATATGCCTTATTTTTCTGTGTGAATATTTGGGTTAACCATTTACTTCACATACATTTACAAGAACTTTCATCCCCATTACCTCGTAAAAATTGCCAGTTTTTCCACAATTGCGCATTACAGTAGTAAATTATGCTGTACCTTTTCAACTTTCATAAGTTTTAATTCTAAAATATCCAGGTGGCCTCAGTACCACGACTTAAAAAATATAACTGAAGAGCTTGATACACGAGACGCGTAAAAATGCGTATATTTGAAGGAAAGGGTTAATGCATAAGTATTAAAAGATGTTTAAAAAAAAATTAAGCCTCTACAACATTTTTAATGAAGACTTCTTGCGCTGTAAAAAACTGGCAGGTGTCAAGAAAAAGTTTTAGCAATCATAGTGTCTCTGGGAAAATTTGCAAATATTAGTATAGTGTGTTTGTTTCCTGAACTTTTGAATTCCGACCGAGTTTAAGGCACTATCATGTGACTTTAAATGTAAATTGTTGTAAATTGCTAAACAAAATGTCATAGTTTGTTAATAGTGGTATCTTGTCTTTTAGGAGCTTCATTTTTCTTCATAATGTTGCACGCATCCTTCTTTGCAATAGAAACATTGAACAATGAAGAGGAACCTTTTGATTTAAAAATGGAGCATATTTAGAGTTTAATATTGGTTAAGTAAGTTTTAAATGTGTGAAGAATCTCTCAGGGTAATGAAACTGCACTATGCACACTGCAAGCAATCGGTGTTTAATAAAAGTTTGTTAAAATTGGTTTATTTGTTTAGTGGCCATTATTAATTAAGTCAGTTGAATAATTTTCTGTTTTCATGTCATTCAACCCCAAGTCTTCATTTTGCTCAAAAGTTCTTTCATAGTGGACTATCTGCATTTCTGGATCCGGTTCAGGTGCATACACATTCTACAAAAAAAAAAAAAAAAAAAACATTGCTTTAATTGATGTACTAGACAGACTTAAGAATTACTTAACTACAGCTACTTTTTGAAGAATTACTTAACTACAGCTACTTCAAAAAGTGGCAAACATCTTTTTATTAGCAATTTCGGAAATATCCACTACCTGTAATGCTTCTTTCCTTTGAGGTTCTTTTCTCACTAAATCCGGCCAGCTGTTGCATCGTTCTTTCCCTCTTACATGACTAATTTATCTTCTGAACAATCAATGCCTTTCGCCAAAAGACCCGAGCCATGTCTAAACCTAATAAAGGGAAATCCCCCAGATGCTAGCCCTACTGCAGCAGAATCTAACATTCTTGTGAGGACATAGAAGGCCTCCAGCCAATGCGGACAAGTCGTTCCACATTTCCCCCATCACAAACGAAAAAAGAACCATAAATCATCCTCAGCTTCCATCAAGTTACTCACTCGTGTTAAAAGAGGGAACACTCCGCCATCATGCAACCGATTCCCGGGAAGATCAGCATTTTCGGCGCCCTTTTACACCCCCGACTCGTTCTGAACAACTCGCGTAGCCATGATTTGCCACTGATCCACATGCACATTTTGAGGACTCCATGCTAGATGATATAATGACCCAACAAGAATGCCCTTAGCGGAACTTCTGAAAACCGTCTTTCCCGATTGCTCCAACTAAAAACTGGGGTCTCGTCGCTGGTCAAATAAAACAGCTTCAACATTGGGAAGGTCGCATGCATTTTGCACGTGGCTGATCGCTTTCCTTTTTTTTAACATGTTAAAAAATCTTTTTTTGTCCTTAAAATAATACACAAACTGCTGTGTAATGTTTCAAAATCCTGTGCAGTTCTTTATTCTTTGCTTTTCGTTTTACCCGACATTGTACTAAGTTAACACGACGGGACAGCTACACTGCCTGTCAGACAGGAGTAATTGGCAAGCTATAATGCACAGCATGGAAATTGATACTTCTCTTACTGCTAATTGATTTTCATAGTTCGGCAGAAAATGCTCACATCTTTATTAATAAAATCGAGTTGTCGCGTAGGATGGACGGCAACGAGACGGCCACAAGACGGCCGCAAGTAATTGATAGAGCACATATCAGTTTTCATTGTTGGTCGCTCGCCCTTTTCTTTGCTACCGTGGGAAGAATGAGCCCGCTCGCCCTCTTGCTGATTGTTAAAGCTTCGTTTGTTTAATCCTCCCTTACAATGTCTCCAATGCCTATTTATTTATTTCAGGTGTACAAAGGCGTATTTATTTATTTCCGGTATAGAAAGGCGTATTCCAACCATTTTTGCAGGAAAGAATCATATGTAATGTAAGTTATGGACTCCGGAACAAGGGATACGCTGAATGAGGGAAAGGAAGCAAACGAAAATCACCGTTTGCTAGCCATGGTACGCAAAAACACATAGACGGGATACACGCATTCCGTAACAAACACATGAGGAAGGAAATCGTCCCAGTGTTTTTAACGGTGCATCAAACGCCACCCGTGCGTAGCACGGGCTTCCGCTAGTTTCATTATAAACTGTGGTTTACCTCTGCTGGGACAAGAAAATTACTTGTACAACGTCTGATTCGTAATAAAGTAATTCGTTATAGCATATACTTAAATTACTAGAACTAGTTTTGTTATAGCAAGCTTTGACGGCAACATTAAAAACCAGATTTAAAAACATGCATATACATGCCTGGAGATAACTGTTTCCAGCTGGATCATCTAAAACCAAGTGGACATTACTTTCTCCTGTTCGGATCTACAAAGAGAAATTAAACAAATATGAGCTTGCAAATAAAATTGCGCATAACGGCACGAATTGGCAAAAGGTCGAAATGAAGAAAGTCACGGGTTGGTGAATGATTACGAAAACTTATTTCTGATTGCCTGTCGTAATAGACTTGTGTGGACATCAGCTCAAACCGGCTGCCACTCTCTAACTGTCCATGGGCAGCCCCCCCCCCCCCCCGGCTCTCCTTTGCATGCAATTATTAGCAAATTTTGGAACCATTTTGTCTCCCCCACCAAAATTCTGAGTGAAAACTGGGCCTTAGTAAAAAAGAATGGGAATTGGAAAAAAACTATCAAAAAAGGGGGTTAAATAACAAAGGTGAAAAAACATTTGCGGATAAAATGTGGGATCCATTCAGAAATTTCCACCTTACACTCCCACAATATTTTGTCTTTGATATGCCCCTGCTGGTCAGCCATTGTTTTTAGACATCCCCACACGTCCGTAATTCTGCGAAACAGTTTATCCACAGTATTATTACACACCTTATCTAATTTGTTAAGAAACGAAGACATTTTGCTGTTGCGATCAGGGTCTCCGCTGTCACCCATTGTTAGAGGGTTATCTTGTGTCAGCTGGTCTTTGATGTTGTCCAGTAAACCTTCAACGGTTGTAAAACGACCACCGAACAATCCAGATCCAAGATCCAATTCCAATTCTGGAATATGAATACTGCATGTTTCAGACTGAAAAGATAAAGAGTAAAAATACAGTACTGCCTTGAGACCATCGTGTACGTACATCAGTATTTGTATGGATTTACGGATGAAGTGGAAAATGCTGATTAAACATGACGGAAAGCCAAATGGGCACGAGAATGACAACGCAAGTCCAAAAGGCAACATAAATAGGTTTGCATCCATATTTGAACATACTGAAACAATTTTCTTCTAGAAAATATTCAAATAAACTGGAAAAGATCCTTTGTTCACTGGAAAATCTCCACTATCCTAAGGTGAATTACTTTGTATGTTGCATTACTTTGCACTTCATACTTTTGCTGTTAAAAGTTTCACAGCTACACAACAAATTGAACATTTTTATGTATGCTTCGATGCAGAGAAGCACTTTCGCTTTATACAGAACTAGAAATGTACAGTATCGCTCCGTACACTACTTCTAAAAACATTACGCCTCAGTCCGCCGGTTTCAGAAATATTTACTAATTACTATGTATACTTCGTATTTTGATGTAACGGCTTACCTTAATTGTTGTATTATCCAGCAACTACAACATAAATATCTCGGCCAGCCCATTTGGAGCTATGTACTGCCAAGCAATCACGGATCCGATAGTCAGGATGCATTCTTGAAAGAGAAGCTTGACAGTATTTGGTGGGGAACTAAATATAGGTCGAAAAGAGATTTTGCATGCAACAAATGCACTTGCTTTCTGCAGTACTACGTACAGGTTCCGGCCAGCAACAAAATAGGTACTACCAATATGGCAACGTATTTGTGGTTAAAGTAGAGAGAGCTTTGAGCACAAAACTGGACAAGTGAAAAGATTCAGAGCCACAAAATTCTGCTTCTAAATTTGTACTGCAAGGTTCTTTTTTTTATTATCGATCTTCTTGAAGGAAACCCATCCTCGTATGGATAAGCCGGCTCCAGAACTGCCAAAGCTCACAGCAACCACCCATGAGCTTATTCCTAACAGCCATCAACCTAGCAGTTTGGCACTGAACAGCAAACGTTCTCTCAATCACTCGTCACAAAGCTTACAATGTTTATTTTTACTTTTGCTGTGAGCCTCATTCTAACTGACGTGGAGTATTTAGCTGCCTAGGTTGCAACTTTTTGCGATGCCCAATGGCTCAATTTGAACTTCACTGGATGTTTCAGAAACGGAAGGTCCAGTAAAGAGTACCAGAGGATTTGTACCAGGATCGTGACGTGAGTAGAGATATTCTCCAGAATAGATCCCATAGCTGCTGTAGGAGTAGTCTACTACTGTACCTTGTTTACTACACTGACTGGTGGCAAATTTGACGCTTACCCAACTTAAGCCATGAATTCTGACTGGCAGGGACTTTGCCGTGGTCACCTTCCAGATCAACTACCGTTTGGTAGGTAAGTAACACTCTGCCACCACAAGACGCCATGACCACCACCTAGGTATTTACGTTCTACAATGCTGAGAGCAAGGGGGGGGGGGGAGAATATCTTTTGCTTCTTTAACACTAATGACATTTTTAAATGTATTCATTTTTTAAATCGGCAGTAATTTTCATTTGCACGATTCACGCTCAATTTCAAAAAAGAAAAAGATATCTTCACCAACATCTGCAAATTTTCGACAGTCAGTTATCTGGAGATGTAGGGGCTCAGACGACTGTCTTCATCAGGCAACAACAGAAAATTCATGTCCCTCTATCACGTCCGATAGTCTGCTTTTTGAGCGTAGACTCCACCACTTGTAAAGCCGGTCCTCCACTTCTCACGCAGCTCGCTATTAAACTTACTACGGAGCAGAAACTGCATTCCAGGATTGGATGGTTCCTGCATATTCATCAGTTCAACCGTTTCATGGATGTGAGTTGAAGCCAGGGACTCCAAGCTCCTCAAATGTAGGTCTCTGGTTGAATCAGACATAAAGAGGGTTTCAGTGCCTTCTCAGTTGATCTTGTGGTGCGTTTCCATGCGGTGTGCAATACCGTTGTTTCCACACTGCCTCTGGTCTCGTGCTGCTCGACATGGCAGCAAATTCCTTTTTGCATTTCTCCAACATAAACTGTGCTGCACTTGCCACATGGTGGAAGATATGTTTTTCATTTTTTTGAAATTGTGCGCGAGCTGTGCGACCTAATCACGTACATGTGATGTAGACGCGCAGCATACTGTTTCAGGAGATTCACCACTGCATGGAAAGAAACTGAAAGAAACCAAACACCAGGATCCCTAACCTCAGTTATAAGCTCACTGGGATTATTATTATTTACACATTAAGCCTAGTGTGGTTCTTCAACCATTTCTTTTTGGCGTTTCTAACTTTTCTTACCTTTAAGACATCTCTACTCAGATCAAACTGGTTAGTTAGGTGAAGCGTAATGCGAATTCCTTTTGCTTCAAAACCTGCACCGGATTTAACTTCATTTGTCCGATGACCACAAGCTTCACAAGTGGTAGCCATAATTACTACTTCCTTAAAATGTGGAATCTCTGCATTAAAAAAAAAATTGAAAAATGTTATGTTTATAGTTATACAAACAAAAACTACAACATTATGTCTAACAAAGTTGAAAACAATAGCCCTCAGGCAATGCCACATTAATTTTTTTTTTGGGGGGGAGGGTCTGACAAACTTGGCACAAACTACCATTATTTTCTTAATTTTTGACCGATTTTGTTGTTTCAGTACACCATTTTAATCACCTCAACGGAACTTTTTTAGTGGCCCTGAAGCAAATTTACTAGATTAAATAAATACAGATACAAACAGTTTTTGTTGCCTCTGGGACTTAATGTCAAGAGTGCCAGTACGGCTTGCGGTAGAGTTTCGGCCAGTGGTCTCAAAAGGTCGAGGGTTCACTTCCCGCTCAGACAGTTTGACATTTAAATCTAAACGACAACGGGTATCACCAATCCAGCCCATTAGGCTTTCCGTCCTGTTTATTCACTAGAGTAAAGCACTGGAGAATTTACTACGAACCAATTTACATGTCATCATTTTTTAAACTTTCATCACCCATTTCGCATACTTTCAAAATCAAGATACAGTATATAGCTAATTTTTGATAGACCCCAGTCTATCTTCTTCAGGCTCTTGTGGGTGTCAACTGTCCTTTGGCTACATCTCTGTGTTTTGTTGGGGTTAGAATTTGGCGGTTGGTGTAGTATCTGCTATTTACAAGTTATGTTAGCCTCCTGGCCTCTTCCCACTACTTGCTCTACTCCATTCCCGGCCATTCGTGTACAAGCGGTTCATTCGAGTCTCTGCCCACCAAGCATCACATTGGGGTTTGAAGAACCTTCGAATGTTAATCAGTGGACAATTCTGTTGGACGAGATGTTGGATGGCAACAGACTCCAGACACTTAAGTCTGCTTCCATCTCCAACATCTGGGCCAATATAATTCTCCACTGATGAACACCCAAGGTCGTTCAAACCCCAAAGTGATGCACTTGGTGGGCAGAGACTTGAATGAACTGCTTGTGTGTGAATGGAGCAAGGCAAGTAGCAGGAAGAGGCCAGGAGCCCAACATCCTTTTAAATATCAAAGGCTACAACAACAGCCAAATTCAAATCCTTGTAAATATCAAAGAATACACCAACTTCCAAATTCAAACCCCAACAAAAAGCAGAGATGTGCCAAAGGACAGTTGACACCTAAGAAGAGCCTGAAGAAGGAAGGGTGTCTTATCAAAAATTAGCTAGATACTGCGAGTATCTTGATTTTAAAGTGTGCGAAATGGATGATGAAAGTTTTAAAAATGATGACATTGAGTTTCAAAGCAATACATGCAACAGATTTTTTTGTGCAATTTACATGTGGTTGCATGTGGTAAAATGCAGATTTTTCAGATCTCTGTGCCGGAGAAACATTTTCTATTTTTTTTAACTAGCCGTTTTTGAAATCTAAGACCCACTACGTAAAATTTAGTACATGCAACAATTCATTTTTATTTTATCCATAAATTTTTGCTGTGATCCACTGTATACTTACTTGTACGCTTCATATTTGTGTCACACGGAGCATTGCAATTGCTACAATTAGTTTTGAATGTGAGAACCTACAAACAAAATTACACGCAGATTAAAACCAAAGTTAAAGGATAAAGTTGTCCAATATTGAAAATTCCGTAACGGTAATTACTCTGAAAGTTCACATCAAATTTCGATAAGTTCAGGAAGAAATACGCACAATTTCAGAATTAAAGAATACTATTTACCAATATTTTTGTGAATATTCGACAGACTGTTCGTCTGGCTTCATCAGGCACTATTTACTATTTGTTGGAAAGCTTTTTTCTACATCATCACCATGTGTATTACCAAATCCAGGAGTTAGTTTTCTCCTAAGAAAAGAGTTCTCCAGTTTCGAAGCGAGTTTGAGTATTTGCTGCACATAGTTTGTTAACAAGTTTTTCTTTAATTATTTACGGAAACGAACAAAGATGGTACTCATCTTACTGTGTGGATCGTGGTTGTCCAGTTTTACGGATGTAACTTGAAAATGGTTTGAGCTATTGAATTTTCATTTGCACTATCAGAAAGTTCTCGTCAAGACAATGAATTTGGTATATTGACATGTCATCGCATTTTCACAGAATTCGAGTTTTTCGAGTATGGATCCGAGCAACGAGCCGAGTTCAAGTACAAGTTGCATACTCGGCTCGGCCCAAATTTTTCGAGTAGCGCACATCCCTAGTAGAGCCTGATGAATACAGATGAACAGTCTGTCAAAAATTCGCAAATTTGACACCGTCTGAAAAATGTCTGGTACCGCCCAACACGAGGAAGAAGTTATACTTAATTTGTAGTTCATCTGAAGTAACACTAACATCATCAGGAAGTTCTCAAAACCACAACAATGACAGAAAGAAAGGTGAGGACATCCTGTAAGCAACACAGGCCCATTAAGTTGGTGGAGGGGTGGGGGGGGGACGGGGGTTGCCTGGGATCTTCAGTAACTGGCCACAGGCCTCCACCAGGTTGTTAAATCCTCTTACAGGGTTCCCACTAAAATAATTTCCCCGAGTGTTCCAGAGTAGTTCAGATCTATTCTCAGGCTATTTATTGTAATTTTAGGAAAGAAATTTTTCCACACATTTTACCAGTTTTACATGTGTTTTACGGCTCGCCTGGTGAAAAAGAGTAGCCAGATTTAATGAACTTTTAGGTATTAACGCAGAAGTAAATGAATTAATTTATTCTACCACAATGCCTTAACAAAATGTGTTTAATGCACTTAGTACTAGGCCTGAAAGTGTAGCTTTGTTTTTCCCCTGAATTTTAAAGGTTGATTTTTGTGAAAAATCTGAAAATTCCCCGGATTTTTTGAAGTTCTCCAGTTTGGTAGGAACCCTGTCTTAATGAAACCTTTGTTGCTACCCTCTCATAAAGTAAGGTAAATTTTCAACTTCATTTTCATAAAAAAAGAGCCCATTTTGGGCAATCAGTCAACTATTTCCGTACCTCATCTTGATTTACTTCACCGAGAATAGCTGAATCATTATCAGCTTCTTCCAAGATGCTGTCTTCATTCTGTAAAAACATACAAAAATGGCAATGCAATAATGCAACTTCAGCCAGCCATCTAGCAATAAAGGATACGCACAGTAAAGAAAGGACAATGATGAAACAAAACTTACTGCGATGCCGAGTGCAACATTGTGTTGATGTGTTCTAGAATAATGTGAAACTACAAGTGCCTCATCTTTCTGGGGTGCATGTCTGACAGACAAAGTGTTAAGAAATCATTCACTGTACAGTAAACGCCAATAAGAAGTTACAGCCAAGTTAACGCTACTAGCTAAACCTGTCGTAAGTAAAGACAAATATTACGTAACAGTCTACCAGGCATAAGAATTAGTATCAGGAAACCGAAACGAAGAAGCCAACACATCCCACTTTCATCATTAACCAAATTCTAGTCCAAATTTGCGTCTTCCCTTATTTTAAAGGCTAACAAAAATTACCATAAACCATGTATTATATGCCAACGGGCTAACGCAGTTAATTTTAATTTGATAAAAGTAGGGTGTGGGCATTAATTTTAATTTGATAGAAGTAGGGTGTGGGTATTAAACGACCAAAATTTGGCAATTAAAACCTTTTTGAATGATGTCGAAAGGTAAATTTTTTCATTCTTTCAATTGCTGCGAAGAGAGGGGAAACTGTATGTGCCAGTGGACAGAAAAATAGTCCATTATTACCCCAGGAAAGGAGAAGGGGGCCAGTAAGCATAGCACAGTATGGGGATTAGTTTTCCCCAACTATCTTTTCATTAAAGCATGAAGATAACGTGGTGAAGATAACGGCTCAGTTATCGAAAATTAGCAGATACGCGAGTGTCTCCAGTTGTAAAAGTGTCCATTTTTGAAGTTTTGAATCCATTTTACGATGGGTGAATTTCATGGCATTGCCAGCGACGGTTTTTTTGGACTTAAAAAGTTTACAAATTGTCACCAA
This sequence comes from Lithobius niger, assembly GCA_023313725.1. Lineage (NCBI taxonomy): Eukaryota > Metazoa > Arthropoda > Chilopoda > Lithobiomorpha > Lithobiidae > Lithobius > Lithobius niger. The sequence goes on from JAHWFP010112041.1 coordinate 37,818, forward strand.
CATAATCGCAAGACACAAAATACGCATAGAAAGAAAGGATACGGGTTCTCAACAAAACTGTTTCCACTGGGGTCGTCTATAAGCTGGGGGAAAAAAACCACGAGTTTTAAATCCTTCGATATTCTTTTTGAGTATGGTCTTCAAAAAAAAACTAAGCTTACCACGTGAAAAGGAGTACGGAGCTCTTTTGTTTTCCGTAGCCTTTCAATAAACTCTTCGACTTTGCTGGCTCCATGGGGATCTTGAATCTGCCTAGTCACTTGATCTTGCTTTAATCCATTTATGACTCGGTCTAAAATTCCTTCTATTGTTGTTACTTCTGCAAGAAAAGTTCAGCCTTCATTAACAAACATGATTTGTGCCAAAACATGGTCAGTTTGTAGCTTTTAACGACACTGTATTGTTTTGAATGGGACTGGCAACAAGCTACTACTACTAGATTCTGAAACTAGTTGTTGAATTCCTTGCAAAAAAAGAAAAAAGAACATACCCACACAGAAGAATTTGCTAAATGATTTATGATTTAATTAATCTATGCATTACTTCAGCGCTTTGGCCAACATAATTGCTCTAATCACCGAGCAAAGCAAATAAGTGAAGTTGCTCGAGCCAGGCGTGGGCCTACAGTACCCCTGAAAACTAAGTTCCAGGTGAACTAGATTACAACATACAAATTTACAGTTATACAGAGAAAAGGAGGAACACAAAAGAAACCGTCTGCAATGCATTCCCTAACAGGATGTCCATGCCTGCTGGGGAGCTTGGTCTACGATTCTTAAAATGGAATCCACAAAACATATTTTCTGTTAAGGCTGTTTAAAAAATGAAAGTTGGTTCTCAAGCCCTTTTCTTAAGAAATCTGTGCGGGAGGCAGAATTTATTTTTTATCTTGGGTAAAATAAAGGGCACTACCTCATAATTGTGCTTACCACGCACGTATGCATAAAATTATTTATTGAAAAGAATTTGGCAATTTTAGATTTTCATGCCCAAGGACCATTTTTTAACTGTGAATGGTACATTTGGCACATTGTTTCTTTTAATTTACTATAAACAAATCAGTGGGCGGGGCTTGAGAACCAACTTCTTTTTTGTTAATGGCCTAAAGGCAAAGGGTGGCAGATTATTCTCATGCATAAACTGACCACCACTTGACTTGTACTTGTTTATACCCTTACCTAGTCCATGCTGCTAGTAGTATTCTGTCCAGACGCAGTATGCATATTGGTGCAATGAACACGAAGTAGGCAATTCTTAACTAAAGTGTCACAGGCATCAAACTTTATTTTCAAGCTATTGCCGGCAACATGCAAAGTGTAGTACGTATAGGCCTATGCCCGAATCGTCGAAAGGTCATCACTTAGGACGTGGCCCAGGAATCTGGCAATCTGCACATATATAATTGGCTTCTCAGTGAAGGATAATCTTCGGTCAAGTAAAAGATTACCAATTTGTCCGTTTTGGTTTAAAAACAAGGAACACATTTATTAGGATTGAAAAGCAACACAATCTGCACTGCAGCGTGTTGACATAGATCGAGCTAAGCTTGCATGGACGTCAACGAAGGAGAAGGTATGGCAAGCTCATCCACACCCATTAACTGAAATTGTCGTGTGCCATGCAGACATCAAGTAGGCACAAACCGTAAATTGCTTATTAACAGCCCAGGCGAAGCTACGGCCCACTCCCGTAGGTCAGAAATCGTGAAATCACCTAGTTACAGACCCTAGGTTATTTCATGTAAGTAGGTTATTTCATGATTTCTGACCTTAAAGAAGTTTAGATCGCAATTTTTCTGCAAGAAATTTACTAAAAGCTTCATGCATTCAAGGAAATCAATGTTTCATCCTCGTGGCCTTTCTGCACCAGAATTAACTAAAACCTTCATACATACAGCAAACTAAACTAATAAACTAAATTCCTTAACAAATTAGAATAACGGGAAAGCCAAACCCAGCTCACGTACATGAATGATAGCATAAATGCCAAATTTTCCACGATGGAGTTAGGCCCTCCCTCCCCCAGGACAAAAGTAAGATTCAAATGATAGCTTTGTTACGACCGTCCCCCTCCCCCTTTTTTTTTTGGATAAATTAATTTTTAAAGCCCAAGGGTGTTAATTGGCGATTTACGGTACACAGATGCTATAGTATTGCACAGTCTCTTTAAGCACACATTATGGCTTGCTCCACGCTGGATTTCGGCTTAAAACCAAACTGGTAGTGCAACCTCTCCACAAACTGATCCAACCACGAGATCATAAACTTCTCGAGCTTGGACCAAAGGAGGACGTTTGCTAGAGCAACTAGACACTTTTATGTTTCAGTCCATCAGATTGGCCGACTGGTTCTTAACTACTGGCGAGATGATGAGGCCCATAAGTACCATGAGTAGCCATCAGTACTGCACACAATTATTAAATCCTGTGGACCAGCACAGACTTAGCACAGTCAGTAGGCACACATCAGTTCACTAGGCGAGTAATTCATACTGGGAAGCTACACGTGTCAGTAGCTCATGCAGCTTACATTGTGCAACAATATCTTGAAGCTTAGGATACGACATCTTATTGTTACGGCATCCTCTCCAACAATGCTAAATCTACCAAAATGTCTGGTATCCAGAATGCTGAAAAATGGAAAGAATCGTCCTTCTATACAACACTTTACTTTGGCTAAAAGTTACTTTCTACATTCCACACCAGTGCAGCTGCGAATTTTTGGTGCGAAGGTTATTGACCAAATATGAAGATTCTCCCAGAGAACTTGTTCTCGCCAGGAGAATCTAAGTTCTCTGAGTCGAATCCGACGAAACTGTGTTACAAGATTGGGATCCTTCCCTATGCCTACGGCGCGTTTTTACCTCATTAATGCAGTCATTTATGCAAAATATTGCGTCACTTCCGCCTATATCCCACTTCCCCCTACCCTGCTCGCGTCCACTCACTCTTTTCTTGCTGCGAACGCACGATTCCATGCAGGGAGGCGGGCGGGCAGTGTTTGTAACACAGTTTCGTCGGATTCGACTCAGAGAACTTAGATTCTCCTGGCGAGAACAAGTTCTCTGGGAGAATCTTCATTTCTCCATCGCAGAATCCTCCTCACTGTGTTACAAGATTGGGATAGATTAGTAAGCTGTGCACACCCCGGAATCGCTCCGAAGATGGCTGTGGTGACCTTGGTCCCACTCAGTAATCAGCCTGTACCTACCACCCAGACTACCCAGGGAACCCACTCATCCGCCACCTCGGCGTCTAAGTACGGGTCCCAGAGGAGGCCCCTGCGCTCCGCAAGGGATACGGTCCCTCCCTGGCGCCGGCCAACAGCCGGACATACCAGGCCGCACACTGCCAGTACGGCGTCACCAGTACTGCCCATTCAACTCGATCCACGACGAGCTTGTCGATGCAAGGTCCAATTAAAGGACACGGGGGAAAAGGTACGGGAAGAACGGGCCCCAGTTCCCACTGAACGCATCCACAAACTCGGCCCGTGGGCAGCGTCCCCACGACCCAAATCGCTGCAATTGGGCCGTCGCCTCTGATGTGAACACGTCCACGACTGGCTTCGCAAACCACCTACGAATCCTCTGGAACGCCGCAGTACCCACTCGGAAGTCAAATCTGTCCCAGAAATTTCGAGACAAACCATCCGCTGTCATATCCAACTTCCCCGGCACAAATGCCGCCTGTACCACACACTCCAGCTGACTTCTATGCTGCTCTAGGCAACGGACCATGGCATTAAGCATCTAGGACTTCGTCCCCCTTGATGAATCGCGTACGACACGGCTACCACATTATCCGAAAGGATTCGCACGACCCGTCCCCTGACCAGGTCCCCAAAAACGTCTAGCGCCTTTAGCATAGCCAATAATTCTCTCGCATTTACATGCAAGGCAGCCTCCCTGGGCTGCCACCTTCCCTGCGCTTGCGAATCCCCAGAGGCTGGTCCCCAGCCCATGTCCGAGGCGCCCGTTGTTACCCCTACTGCACCTCCACAGAGACCCAGGATTTCACTACCACCGAGCGACTCATCCACCAGTTCAAATCCTCGTAACATCCTTGCGAGAGGCTGCCTCCGTGCACTGTTACAAGATTGGGAAAGATTAGATCACCAGGTCGTGTTGCCACCAACGTGTGTGCAACTCGCCGTTTTCCACGGCACACAACCAACTTTCTGCCAGCCCCAACAACCATTGAAGCTCCTTAACAACCGTGACCGGGTCTCATTGCCATCCCGCAACCAATCGTGCCATACGAGTCTGTTTCTCAGGCAGCAGCACAAAACGGGCTGACTGCAGATCCAACATCATACCCAAAAATTGCAAAGCCTGCGACAGCACCAGCACACTCTTTCCACAAATTACGAAAAAGCCTAACTTCCGCAAGGTTTTCAACACGTTCCGCACATCACGCCTCACACCTGCTGCGGACGGGCCTACCACTGCAAAATCATCCAGGTAAACGAAAATTAACACACCTGCCCGGAGCAAGAAGCGCCTCATCACTGACATAAGCTTCATAAAAGTACCCGGGGCCGAAGCCAACCCAAATGGCAGCACACAAAAAGCGGTAAAGACAACCTTGCCAGGACAACATTAACAATCGTCGTGCACCGTCCTTTATTGCCACTGCATAGAATGCCTGACAAATCGATGGTAGCCATCCACTACCCTGGTTGTAAATGCTCTACTACCCTCGGTAGTGTATCCAAGTAGCACTTCCGTACCACTACAAACTCATTCAAGCCTTTCAGGTTCAAAATTATCCTGATCGATCCGACTGGCTTTGCCACTGAAAAAATTGGTGACACACATCCTACACTCCCGCTTTTCACTCTCTCAAGTACACCTTGAGCTAACATCTCGCTCAATTTCGGAGCAATCTCATTCGCATCGTCAAATAATGGCGGTCTCGCCGAAACCGCTCTCAGCGGTGGCGTATTTCCCAACTCTAGACTAGCACCGTCTACAATATCCAACACTGCCGGCGACGCCCCAATGGCCGCCCACTCTGCCCTATGGCCTCTCAAACTTCCAGAACGCCAAGTGCTCATTATTTCCAAGCTCCGTTCCAGCTTATGTTCTCCAACAATCCAATCCAACAAAAATTACCCATTCGCACTCGGTAGAGCCAATGCCTTACACGCCCCAGCGTTCCGCATCGCCCCAAAAAAAATTTTTTTAAAACAGAGCCATTCGTACTTTTTTATCACCAACAACTACTTTTCCAACCACTTTTTTCCACCGTCCGCCACTCGCGGCTCCTGTCGGTTCGGTCAGTTACCGACTCCGGCAATGGGTTTCACATCTGAACTCCCAAACACACTTCTCTGCCAAATTCCACCACATAAACCAAAAATAAATACTACGAACCTGACAATCCGTATTAAACCACTGCCGCAACGTCCTCAAGAAGCAATTATATCCACGTGCGGACGCACTTGGCCGGCCGAACAGGCCGCCACGTTTTTCGTTCTCGCAAAATCTGCCGTCGCCATGCCGGCTGCCATCTTAATACTCTCCAACCAGTATCGATAGAAATACTCACCGCAAACCGCGTAGCCTCGTAGCCACGCTGCTTTGCTTGGAAAGATGGCGCACTTCAGTTCAACTGCGAAAACGATAGTTCGAAACGAATTCCCCTCAGTAATTCAACAATCTTAGCTTAAGAAATTATGACTGCACGCGCCAGCGGCAAGAAAAAGAGTGAGTGGACGCGAGCAGGGTAGGGGGAAGTGGGATAGAGGCGAAAGTGACGCAATATTTTGCATAAATGACTGCATTAATGAGGTAAAAACGCGCCGTAGGCATAGGGAAGGATCCCAATCTTGTAACACAGTGAGGAGGATTCTGCGATGGAGAAACAGCAATCTTCCACCTTCTTCAGCCACACAAGCACCACGCACGCTTGAAACTAAGACATGTTTCAATGGAAATTTCGAATTTCCCCCCACAGCTTCAGTTTGCTGCAGACAGTGGCTCCTTCTGCATGGCTTCAAATTGCTGAGGATATGGAGGTTTTTCCAGTGAGTGCAGTGGCGTAACAAAGTGCCTCCAGGCCCACATGCAAATTATTGTCGGCCGGCCCCCTTCCCCATTATTTGACCGTCTTGGTACAAATGATATACTACACACATTGTTTGGTTCACATTCGGTCCAAAAAAAATATTTCTTAATACAAGCAAACAATAAAATTTGAAATTTTTTTTAAATACACATGTACGTAGCATTTTTTGCTACTTTACTGTCGAATTGTTATAGCTTGTTTAATATTGTTAATGAATAATGTAATTATTAATTACGTTACCACACTTGTTAAAGTGGCATTAACTGTTCGCAAATACCATGACGCCATCTATCCGCAGTGATATTGCTAACCTGTAAAGCTTGCTCCCAGGTGCACGAGGCCGTACCAAATTTTCACTTAATGGTGGCTTGTCTGTTTCGTAAAAAGAATTGAATCGTTGAAGCAAGCAAGTGCTAGATACGCTAGATGTTGCCAAATTCTGCCTGCTTTTAATCGGTGATAGTGCCACAATAAATGGGTACTTAGGTTTATTAGTAGGACTTGCTTTTAACATATTGCACTTTGAATGTGAAATTTATATTCTGTAGTTAGTTGACTACTTAAGGCGATACTTTAGGTGTGCTTTTCCTCAATGCAAAAATCTTAATGATGTTGTCGATGTCCATATTTTTTGCTTTTCACTCCCCATACTGGCAACATAAGTATGTTACGAAGTACCACGAAGGGGAGGGGGGGGGGGGTCTCTTCCGAGCTTTTTGCATATTTCTTTTCCATTGGCTGTTGATTTTGCTGGTGCCACTGACGTCACAATGCAGCTCGACAGCTTACGCACATACCCACAGCCAAACCAGACTGGATCCAGTGACTTTAAATGAAATATTGGCGGGAAAACGACTTAATGAGTTGGTGAAGGACCAACCTTCCTGTATACTATCGTTCCACTCGACCTTGTACCATAGGTAGGTCTTCATTGGAGCCATCGGCCCCAGAACGGATAACCAACGCCGGGGGAGAGGAACCGGCACATCACAGCCGAGGCCTGGCGGGCCCCCAGAGTTGCACAGGCACGTAGGCAAGTCTTACCTAGCCTACCTGTATGTTAGCCACAGAATGATTGAATGTATGAATGTTCATGAGTACTCCTTACTCCTCTTTTGAGACAGACTTGCTTGAAAACTTTCGTTACATGCTGCAGGCACAACAAAATTCGAATTCTGTTGTGCCTGTAGCATGTAATGAAAGTTTTCTTGATTCTTCGTTGTTGGAACTTCTGATGAAGAAGAACGTACGCTATTCTTTGAAATTTAAGTGGACTAAATCATCTCTAGTCTATTAGGTGGTGCTAGTGTAAATATTATTCTAAAGATGTCATTCAACTACCCCTGTTATCGTCGATTACCTATATTCCAGAAGCATTTTACGTTATACTGAACCTATTTCTGGCTTTCCGTCAGGTAAATTTGAAGGACAAGTCAGTAGATTTTTGCATTTATTATAGGTTTGCTCGACCTCGTACTTTGTTTCTTTGGCGATGTCGGGTGGATGTTCGAAGGTTTTGCTTTGGTGCCACGGTGGTCAGAGCATGGAATGCTCTCCCTGATGACATCAGATGTGCGCCCTCCCTCGGTGTCTTTACGTGTCGCCTGTTCCTATGCAAAACCATGGGATGTTTGTGGCTTCCACGGTTTTTTTTTTCTGTCCTTTTGGATTTTCGCCGTGCTTGGATTCGTATTTATACTTATATATAGACGCAGTAACAATGTGTACACAATTTACTTTGAATTACACACAGCAGGCCAGCTAAGTGTGGCAGGCCAGAATTACGGGGTCAGCTGGTTGTAAGCTGCTTATGGATAGCCCACATTAAACGTTTTGTGAGTCATAATTTTGAACACTTGCTGTATATTCTTGCCACTACAATTAATTGCCACATAAACTCATACAAACCTCCTTTCTGTGATTGAGCAGGTATTTCCAAATCTAATTCGGGTATTGTGACGCTTGAGAAGTCAGACTTCACCACTTGCCGATTGAGATCCTGTGTAAACGATTCCAAGAATTTATAGGGGTTCTTAATGAAAAGAACGCATAGTTAACTTTTCCCTTTACAATCAACAAAACGTACAGGAAGCGAGATTCATTAGACTTGCCAGCAGGCCCCAAACAAACAAACTTTGAGTTCAGATCAAGTGACTCGAACAAACTAAGCTGAAATGAATGCCAGCCAATTATCGTAAAGAGAAGCTCAACGAATCTCGCTTCCTGCAAATTAAAAAAAAAAACAGACACACATCAAGACACAATTACAGGCAAATGAAATTAAAAAATATATTAAAGACAAAATAAAAAATGTAACAGAGTAAGATCTTAAAAGAAATTGTGATTCAACCAGAGAACTTGTTCGAGAAAAATCGAAGTTTGAGTAGAATCTGACGAAACTGTGTTACCCATATGGAACGAAATGGGATATTCCTATTGCTGTCGGCACCTTTCATCCATACTCATTTTCATAAACTTAACCTCAAATTTATGCAAGGTTAAGTCATCAGCCACCACGACCCCTCCTTTTCCACGTGCCTCGCACACCACCATATTTTACAGCTGAGCCAGACAAGTGCCAGGGAGCCGGGTGGGTAATATCTAATAAAGGTAACACAGTTTCATTGGATTCTACTCGGAGAACTTTGATTCTCCTACGAGAACAAGTTCGCTGGTAGAATCACTATTTCTCCTTCGTATATGCCTCCTCACCGTTACTCCTTTGAAGGAAATGAGACGGAATACAAAAATGTGGCGCAAGACCAGCTCCACTTCTTTCTCACAGACAACCTTAACTCGCCCTGCATCTGATGCAGGAATGTCCCTACCAAACCGGCTTCCAATTCTCGTTAGCAGCGCTTGGCGGAGACAGACGACGACACCCAACTTGCCAGCGCCCTAATCTGCGAGGCCGATGGGTCACACCCAGCCGAAGTTGAGGCTACTGCCGAGCGCACAGAGTCCACCCTGAACTGCCTCGTGTTGATCCATGTCAATTGCAAAACGTTGCACAGCCACCTAGCCACTGACTGTGCCGGCTTTATTTGCCAAAGTATGTAAGAGTCTAAAACGACCCAGCACCCTAACGCAGGAACCTCCCTAAGTCCTACCACAACTGTCCGTGCCAATCTCACGAATGCAACCACCATACAGACCTATAGTGACAGAAAACTCCATACAAGATGGCAAGACATCGCCGTTTTTTATCGCCCGTCGGCGGCAAAAGAAAGAGTGGTGAGAGAGGTGCAAAGCGTGGGGTCGGGGCGGCTGACGACGTAACAGTGCATAAATTAAAGGTTAAGTTTATGCAATAAGGATGTTTGAAAGGTGCAAAAAGAATATCCCATTTCATTCAATATAGGTAACACAATGAGGAGGAATCTACGAACGAGAAGCTAAAATACTCAAGCATACCAAAATTCATATATGTATCAATATAACACATGTCAACTGACATGAAACGCGTAAACCAGATGAAAAAAACGACAAAGTACTACATCACACAAAAAATAACAATGGTATGTAAGTCAATATGTAACCATAGTTTTTCTTCGTTTTTCTGGTGTCCGTGAAACACGCGACAACCCCCTGGAAGACGATTCAATCGAAACCAGCATTCTGACGAAGAACGGTTTCACCGAAAATGTAAAGAAGAACGTTTTGTGCAGTTCTACAGGTGTTGAATTGCACGATTTGGTGATGTCGTTTAAATACCACTACATAAACCGTTGCCAGTTTGTTCCTAAATACATAATATTTCAGTAAGTGGTACAGTTGCCCATAGGAACACTCGCTTGTGCTCTTTGGGTGTGTTCGAAGGAGCCCTTTCTGTGCAGCGGTTCGGTGGAGATAGCCAATTTTCTGTGTGTCGCACGTCTTGGGTGCAGTCACGTCACTTCTGTGAGGCGGATTTGATGCTGTGTGTTGAGCGTCTTTCTGTGTGGTGAGATTGGTTCTGTATGATGGATTCGTTGTTGTGTATTGCGCTTGCTTCTGTGCGGTGAGCTTCATCGTGTGTTGTTTTTTTAACTGCTTAACCTAACCAACCCAACAGACAGTTGTAAGTCCAATACACAGCAACGAGCCCATCACACAAAAGCTACCTCTCCACACAGACATGCAACCCACAGAACACACCAACTACACCCAGCCACATCAAAACACATAATGGCACCTACGAACACAACCAAAGAGTATTATACACATAAGTGAGAGTCCCTATGAGTAAATAAAACTTGAATAAATAAATTGAAAAATAGCTGGTGTACCTCAAGTTCTTTGACGAGGACCTTTATAGAGATTCCTGTGTCCTGTATTCTACCTCCAAATTGTGCTTCATTGTTAGAATTGCCACAATGAGGGCAGCTGAAGGATGACAGAATTATCTCCTTAAAATGAGGAATTTTGGTCAGCAAGAGACGAGTGGAACCCTATAATAAAAAAAAGTTGCTCTTAACCAGGAGCGACATGAAAGGGAGTGTCCATGATAATATTGCCGCAGGTTCTATCTCTCGTTCATGGTCGCGACCCCATGCGGTCAAATTTGGAACGGATTGTAACTGTTTTCTCAGATATAACGCACGTTAAAAATTCGCTATAGGTCTAATAGGTAGCTGCTTTAGAATACTACTCTGGTAACGATTTATCCTGGCATGCGGCACCTACGCTTGCAACAGCGTTCCACGAGCGTGAAACGGCGAAGAAGATGGCTACTGCAAGCCAAGGCCGACTGAGGCAGAAATCACATTTCACCTCCTGACTCAATGCCAGTCGCGCGCCTTTTACCACTGCTCTGGTAAAATTCTAGCGTTGCTGAATCAACTGGCCTGTATCTGAGAAATGATACCTACAGCTTCTCTTCCAGATGACCTTGTGACGAGAGATGGAAGATGAAGCAATGGTTACAACATGGACACTCCCATGTCCTACTACGAACGTGTATATATATTTATTTGCTGCCGTTTTAACTAAATATATGCAACTAATTTAATCATATAGGCTAGTACAACGAAAGAAAACAACTCTACAACTGAACGAGGCTTCTGGACGATGATACCGAAAAGCGTATACAGTATGGAAAATCTTCCATGACGGCAAAGGAACAATAAGTAACTACTGTACGGAGCAGGGGTACTTTGGGTTAGCCTAATTATTGTGACACTTTACGTTGGTTACCGGGATGCCACGGAACATTTTCCATGGACGCTGAAAACCACGACGGAATGCCGACGGCTCAGCAAGAGTGAAATAAAGTTTATTTTACAATGAAAAAGGTGGCAAAAAGTGTTTGTGTCAAAACTCAAAAGTAGTATACAAATCCCAGCTGTAATCGGCTCAGGTGAGACGTTCTTTGCATTCGCTCTGGTTAATGTGTCATCATATATCGTTTTCCTTTGATTGGCACTGCAGTTATTTGATAAAAAAAAGTTAAGTTAAAGTTAACTCCCTCATGATATCCGAGGTGTGTGCATCTGGATTGCTCTCAGGTAAGCTTACTTTACTTTACTTTAATTACATTGCACTGTAGTGCCGTTCAGGCTTTACAGCAAAGTATGAAACTCACAAGGTATCAATAGTTAGTGTAAATAAGTAACAATAAATAGTCACATGATTATTGTTATCAGGCGTACATAGTTTATTTGTCTTCCTTTCATCCCCACAGTTCCCTTTTTTTTGATAGAGGTAATAAGTACGTCGTACATAAATAGTGTACAAAAATAGCTAAAGGAAAAATAAATTATATTATAGTATACCAAATAAATGCACTATTCACAGTAAATATGGCCTTGTTAATATTTGAGTTGTGTCGTACAATAATAGTAAAGGAATAGCAGGGAAAGAAAAACTACGAAGGAAAAAAGGTTCCGGAAAATAATGAGCTCAAGTTCATTCTAAGTTGAAAGTTGCCAGTTTATCTTTAAGGCCACATAGGTGTCTAAGTCGTTTTTTAAAAAAATGGTGCTGGGAGCATTAATAACTTGCTCCGGAAGAGAATTCCATATGGATACGAGCCTATATGTAAAGAATCCTGTGGAGGAAGCTTCTATTTCAACACACGGAGACAATATGTTAATTCAACCTTCCATCAATAACACATCCTATCTTATTCCCATACAAATAACAGGTAAATATTTTATAACAATCCCGAGTTGAATACGGTCTGGGTCGATCTGTCAACCAGCCTAGTCTCAGCCTTCACCTTGTTCAAAGCTATGGATCACACATGGGACAGGATCACAGAGACAGATCGAAACTGTCCTATTTATTACGTAATAGTCAAGGTGTGGCCTACTTATTACAACTATTTACTGCATGCTAACTCACACTTTGTCCGCAGTTCAGGCACAGGCTTTCAATCTCCGTCGTTTCAGGATCGGCGTCGTCGGCATTTAAGTCACGGAAAATTGGCTGCTGCTTCGTACCATCACCAGTACCACTCATCCTTAAAAGTAAAAAGTCTTTTACGTTGGTCAACAAATTCAGCTGTGATGTTAAATGCTAGAAGTGTCTCCTATTTAGCTTTTTACGAAAGTGAACTCGTCAGATGCTCTGCTGCCATGACTCAACAAACGTGCCGCGTCCTCTGCTAGTCCAGTTTTTGCTATGGGAAGCTTTCAACGTCAAAAATTGTATCTTTTAACCTGTCGAACTACTGGATTTGATTCAAGGCCAATTGAGATTGAAACTCCGTCACGTCATGTCACGTCACTTCGCAGGCCGTCAAATTGTTATTTGGATTAAAAGTATGTAAATTAGAGGAGGCGCGCATACCGCTCCGTCCCGTTCCGTGACGATCAGTCAGCTGACGGACGGGATTATCGAAGCAGAATCCTTTCAGTTAAAAACTAATCGCATCGGGGAAGTCTACGCACCTGCCATCAGTTGACGGCCGTCGTCGTCCGGCACGCATCTACGCACAACTTTTTTTCCGACTAAATACAGATGCCAACTATTTCAGTTGCCTTCTGGACTTAAGCGTCATCATGCCCGAGCGTAAAGAATTAATCCCTACTTTTTACGACTTTATATTCTATTACCTACTCTAGGTCACTACAAGTCCGTCTTCATTTGCATTGCCCCTTTGGGCGTGATTAAATTTAAAAGCTCGGCGGAGCCGACTGAAACAGTTAGTGACGGAAGCAATGTGCGCTAGACCATCCGTTCCCTTCCGGCCCCTAAAGCTTGCTTTGGCTGTGTATTGTTTGATTGATTGATTGCCGTCAGTCGTCGGAACGAGACGGAAAAGGGCGGAGCAGTGTGCTTACAAGCTTAACAACTCGGATGGTTTGCGTTGTTAAGGTTTAGCTTGTCAGTACGAATTGCTGTTTGTCAATGTATTTGGTAATAAGCCATCGGAGAAAATCGTACACTTTTTCCACCACCTTTTCGCACTTCGAGTGAGGTAACCCAGAATGAAACTAGCGAACTAGTCTAATACAAGTCCACCACCAGTTCGAATCTGGGGCACGTCACTCACTGGTGCCATTGCATAAAGGTGGCTTACTGCATTACTTTATTTTAGTGCATGATTTTCACTGATGGCTTATTTCCAACTTTCCTTTATAATATTTACAGCGATTTTGTTTGTGTTTAATTATTTGTCTGGTGAGCTGAAAAAAAATCCGACTGTTTCCGCTTAAACTTATGTTTGCTTCAATTGGCTTCTCATACTAACTACGAGCAGGAAGTACGTCACGGATGACCATTTCCGGCATGCGTTTTTCCTTTTCGGCGCATGGCGGCCTCCATGACTTAGAACCGGCACGCTGCAGCGATAGAATTCTAAAGAAAGCAAGAAAAAACTTTGCTTAGAATTGAACTGATCAGTATAAAAAGACAAAATGGGTAACGTTCTTGCATCTAGCGGCCCTGTTGGGTCGGTAATTGGGACAGGATTGGCGCCTCCGCCGCCACCCCCGACGACTGCATCGCCCACAATTTCGGAACCTGAATCTTCCGTCCCAGCCGAATTACCCAAAACTTACGACAGTGAGTTAAACCCTGGGACTATGGAAGATTTGCATAAAAAATGCAAAGGTAAGGTTAACTTGTCGGCTATGTTGTTGTAACTGGGATGTTCGATGATCTTAAATGGGT